>JAASAO010003603.1:0-11870 GCA_017311375.1 Mytilus coruscus
TCACAGATTTATTGAATTCAATTACTGTGGATTCATTTGTTTTTGTGGATATCAATTTTCGTTGATTGAGGAAATATTGTATTTTCGATGATTCTTCAATTGTGGTTTTAACAAGTCTGCATACAAAAAAAATATAGATAATTTGTACTTTTGAACATTTAAATTTGTGGTTTATCTATCATGCCTATACCCATGCTATCCACGAAAAAACTGTATCCCATGAAAACTGACTAATCCACAGTACATAATTGTAGGTCAAACTCATATTTCCTTTGTTTACATAGTTCTATGATGAAAGATAGAAACGACATATCCAATCTAAGGGACATGCACAGGAGAATTTCTGAAGTTTTGCCCAGTGTGCCCAGTCACCTCTCCCCATCCACATGACCTTTTGAGTAAATGTAATCATGAAATTTGTTTAATCCAAACCCTGCAAAAGAGTGTACCGCTTTATGTCTTTGTTGTAGTCTTGTAACAGAACATTACATAAATATTTTCAATACAATTGTAATTTGAACAAACACTTTTTAATATGAACAGAATCATCTGTCTAGAGTCGGTTCTATGAGTTTGGATTGGGTAGGTTATAGAGACCAGGATTACAATTTTGTGCACCAGACACATGTTTTGTCTTTTATATAATATATTAAAGCCTCATCATTACATCAGTTATACTTGAATCGAAAATGTTAAAAAGGCCAAATAAAGTATAAAGTTGAAGAGCTTTCGAGGACCCAAAGAGACAATGTGAAAACCTATCTGATAAAAAAATGTAAAATTTTGAGTGATGGATATAAAGTCAGCGATTGTCAATCCTGTGACCACATACATGATAAGAAGGAGTTATTGCCAACCCTTGACTGCAAAGGATAAGGAGGACCAACATTTATAATAGACAATTTCCATTCTCAATTTTAATGATTAAAAAGCCATAGTTAAAACTTTGGACATGTAAGAGGAGGTGGAAACAACAGAGATAAAAACTCAAGTGTAGCTGAAAAAAACAACTATGGAAGACAGCAGGATGACAGATTCAACTTATTTTTGAGTCACATATACATCTGAAACTTTCAGAATATGATGTTTTTCTATTTACATGTCTAGATTTTATACACAGGCAAATTAAGCAAATACAAATTTTAATTAGATTTCCAATCCACGTGGCAGATCCAGGGGAGGTTTCCAGGGGTTAGACGATCAATGCTTTTGAATGGGGACATATGGCTGGACCCCTCCTCCCCTTTATCCTGGGTTGGAACTCCCTTTAAAAAATGGCTGGATCCACCCCTACCATCTAAAAAATGTCACCCACCCTGTTCTAGTTTGACTTCCTCACCCTGATGAAAACCTACCGTAAAGTGACATTGTCCATATGTTGATGTTTTCTTGCAGACAATGTTGTACTAATCCCAATACTGACAAACACCAATCTCTAGTTATTTTTTTATGAACGAGTTACACCGGTTGACCAGGGGTCAATCAGCGTAAACAACGTTGACTTACAATTGGTTCCTACTGTGACGTAATAAATAACATAACATAGGAGATTTTTGTAAGTGCCTGAATAGTCGTCTTTTGTGTTGAGACTTTTATACAGGAAAGTGCCTGAATTGACGCCAGACAACAATCAAAGTCGTCAAATGTTTTGAATTATGATGTCAAAGTTTGTGTTGAAAGACTAAAGTGAAATTGGACACTGGAGTCAAAATGACTATCTCAGAACTAAAGCATTATAACTGTATTTAAAAAATTATACTGTTTGAAAGAAAAAATAATGATTTCTTTTCGTAATTACAGAATTATTATACTGCCTCCAGCTTTCTAGAACAGCATTTAACTTCTTTGTGTAAGCTGCATGATGTCCTTGGTGATGAACACTCAACGTTTCCTTGTCAATGTAAGGTTCTAGTTCATCATAGTCATACGGAAGGCTTGGCAGTTCATACTCTGCAACAATAGCGTCGTTTATCTTGTATATTTTTTGCTTGCCACTGCTGAAATTTAGTAAAATAGATAAACAGAAAAAATTCAAGACTGCCGCCATTTTGACCAGACCGCGGCAGACAAACAGGTACTGTCACATGACAAGGATTTTTCCATCTTTTGTTTAGAAAAGTCTAGAGAAAATTTGGGAAAAGGGAAGTCACTCTAAATTCATTCCAGGAAGGAATTTGGGAAAACAAAATGACTTTGACAGATCTGATATTTGTGATTCTTCTTTCGTCTTGTCACACATTTGCATTTAGTGTAAGAGGTATAGCAATTTACTCATGTTAACAATTTATATTTCCCACATAAAAGATTGTCTCACATCCATGGTATACAGGTCTGCAAACTTTTCAAAACCTCCATGGGGGAATTTAAGCACATTAAGAGGACCTAGTGCATGTTTTATCAGGCCTCTACAATAACTTTTTTTTCAACTTGCCCAATAGGACAAGTACATACCAAAACTTACTTGTCCGAATGGAATTGTAACTTGTCCAAAAAAAAAAAACGTTATATTAACCTTTTTTGCATTTTAGGTTGATTCAATGAACAAAATAAATTGAAACAATTGAACAGAGTTTGATTGATATCTCTTGATATCCGTTTAAAAAATATGAGTCGAGAACAACTGAATCTGGTCATGTCTAGTCACAGGACTTAGGTTCTAGTTTTCATCAAAGCCAAAGTCTCATCATGATGCTCATTATGAAGACTCTGCACATCAGGCACAGTCTGGTAGGCCTGTCAGTCTACACGCATTTGGTTTGTATCCTGGTCTTTTATGTTGATAAAATAATGATTATTATGATTAATGCCTTACTACAATCAACTTTGTTTTTAATAATGATTTTCTGAATTCTATGGTCAGTTATTTCTTCATTTTTATTTTAAAATATTTTTGTTGAATAAAATTTATATATATATTATAAAGCAACAGAATAACGCAGGGAAACGAGGTACTGGTTTGTCTTGGTCCCAAATGTCTCGAAGAGTGCCGAACTCAACTGTCTATTAAACATGGAGCCGATTCGTTTCCATGCCGGTGCCGAAATGTTTTGTTACCTTATATACAAAGCACATGGCAGATTCCGATTGGTAAGACTGGTTTCCAAGAATAGTATGCCTTTTATCTGTTTTTAAGTATCTGACA
The DNA here is from genome assembly GCA_017311375.1 of Mytilus coruscus. Lineage (NCBI taxonomy): Eukaryota > Metazoa > Mollusca > Bivalvia > Mytilida > Mytilidae > Mytilus > Mytilus coruscus. The sequence continues at coordinate 3,143 of JAASAO010003603.1, forward strand.
AAGAACCCGTTTTAAATTATGATCAATTATCGATCGCAAGTAAACATGTCAAATTAATAATTGTTTTTATCTTCTTTTCTTGTTTTTTGTTTATTACTTTGATCATCAAAGTTGGATTTAATTTATTTTCTACAGAATGATTTTACTTGTCCCGTCGGACAAGCTTGATATGGCTCTTACTTGTCCGACCTTTTTTTCCTCTGGTACCGGACAATTGGACAAGCGTTATTGTCGAGCCCTGTTAATACATGTCTGAAGTATATTTAATAAGATATACTATGATTTTTAAGGAGTATTTATGTATTTAAATGCCATTAAACTCATTTGAATTACTATTTTAATGTATTTTAGCTGTTAAGTTCATATAATAGAGGATTTAAATAGTCCCTCTAACCCCTTTGATGGGGATATCCCCATCAATTGGGATAGTTGGCAGGTCTGCACATCTTCAATTTCATACTTGTTTTTTGTTAAAACTTTAAAGAGGAGGAAGGAGATTTATGATGAAATATGTAGGAAACCGCTAATTAAACAGCAACCCAATAACTATAAAATAACCGGTACCATCATATAGATATTAAAGTATATAAATTTATTGAATAAAAATGACTTGTATCTCAAAATTATATACTTTAATATCTGTAAAAGCAGTATACATGGTATAACACTATATAAAATAAAGTTGTTGGGTAACACATATTGGTTCTCGGGTCAATATTCAGTTCTTGGGAGTTCTCCGAAATCATGGCATCCCAAAATAACCAAAGGATGTACATCTAGAGGGCACCATACAGTTTTCAATAATAGACGCAATTATACAAATTCTTGAATGTGAGACATGCAGCTCTATAAATTTCATCCTAAGTCTATATATATCTTGTCTCTTAGGTCAACAACATCTGGACATCTTCATTTACTAAGGCCAAAGTCTGAATACTTCAAAAAGACTTTTCAATATTCTGGTCTAATTATTTGGAATAGTTTGCCAAATGATATAAAGGATTCAAGTCATATAGAAAGCTTTAAGGTGAAATGTGCTAATCTTTTCTTCACAAAACAAAATGAGTAGACAAACTTTTTTTTTTCTTAGGACATTCTTGCCATGCTAATTCTACAGTCTGTTTTCATACTTGTGTATATAGATTTGTAATTGTGTACATCTCTATTGATTATTGTGTTATATGCATTGATTGTTATATGTATTAATTGTTCATTTTAATGTGTGAAGGCCTCGTGTGAGATTAACAATTGTATGTTAAATGAGTTACCTTCGTTAAATAAAGAATTTATTATTATTATTATTATTATTGTATGAACAAAGATGTGAATATAATAAACAGAAACAATCAGAGATATGCCATCAACATCCATCAACATCCAATTCTTGAAATAAACAAAAAAAAAAACCAACCCAAACAAAATAACCATGATGATATGACTTACTATTATATAAGCATGTATAAGCATGATAAGTGAACCATGAATTTAAGTGCTCAAAGAAGTACAAAATACCTAAAAGCTTGTTTCAGAATTAGTCAAAACCACATATTTAGGTAACTGCATGCATACTCGAAATACAATTTTCTCTCCATTCACAAAAATTGCTACCCACAAAAATTAATGAATCCACAACAGTAATTATTTACTTATTGATTTTATTAATAGAATTACAGACCAGACTGGGTCAGGTACAAAATGAGAGACTGATCCAACACTTGAACGAGAGATTGATCATCCATGGTGGCAGGAACGGAGAGTGTCATGTTGTAGGTTACAATGCTGGCTGTTGTCAGCATGTAGAACTAGATGAAGTGGATTTAAACAGTACAGGTAACCATAGCCATTCTGTTGATCAGTTTTAAATCATTACCATAATGACATTGTTTATGAAGTACATGTAAATACAGGTCTACCATGCAAGCAATCATTGCTATCATATACAGATATAGACATTGGTTAGAAAACACAGCTAAGAATAGTCAAAATATGGCAAGTTGGCTATATGGTGATTTTGTAATAATGCAACATTATAGAGAAGTATATTTATAAGTTAACCATAGTAACTCTGTTAAAATGCCCAAAAAGGCGCAAGCCAGGGTCGACCGTGCAAGGGCTGTATAGCCAGTCAAGGTCGTTAAAAACTTCCATCATCATCAACTCAGTTATTTGCTATACATGTAATACAATCATCTTTAATCAAATCACTTGGTTATCTTGTTTTTATACAATAAAATTGAGAATGGAAATGGGGAATATGTCAAAGAGACAACAACCCGACCAAAGAGCAGACAACAGCAGAAGGCCACCAATGGGTCTTCAACGCAGCGAGAAAATCCCGCACCCGGAGGTGGTCCTCAGCTAGTACATTCTTTATGTAATTTTTCTTGTAGAGTTAAACAAGTCTGAAGAATATGACATTTCATACTTTTGCATCGCCAAGTTTTAAAGATAAAATATTGAAAAAACATGACCTTAAATAATAATTCCATTTGCATAGCTCTATCAATGTCTTAATCAGAAAAAATGTAGAAAATTTCTTGTTGGAGTAAAGCAACAAAACAGGGCCTTAAGGAATAACCCCACTAATGCATAGCCCCTTGCTTTCTATGTTAAATTCTGCCACTTCAAGCATTCATACCTATTTTGTCTGAAGTTTAAAAAGTAATGGTCAATTCATGTCAAAACTATACCTTATCCTGACTTGTGCTGAAAAAATCAACATACCTTTAATTGCATATACATGTATGAGCGCACTGGTTCCCGGAAGTTGGGTAGTACAAAAACAGGTACTTCTGACCTGAGCAACAGGGCAAATATGCCCTCCTATCATAATTTAATATATTTTTTTATTATTCAAAAGAAACTTTTAACAAGGGTTCCACAGTGATCCCAAGTCCTTAAGCTTTCATTTGAAATCAAAATTACTCAAATATTTTATTTATTGACAAAGTTTAAAGCTTTGCGTAGGAACTATTTTGTTTAAATATTGTACTACTTTCTTGTATGTTCTTTCTGACCGGGCCTAATTAGTGGTTCTATACCTTAAAAAGAGAGAACAACAGCTAACCCCTCACTGCAGGATAAAAACTGCACCTACCTTCTACTGCTCTTTTTATATTTCAGTGTGTGTTAATTTCACATATTTACCAACGGACTATGGTATTTCTCTCACTCTGACTATTGATGGGAAGGCCTTCATCAATGAAACAGTTTCAGGTAAGCATTAAAATGGTATATAGTTTGATGTCTCTCCATATGAAATTCTGTTTGATTGAGGTTATTTATGCAGAGGGTTGTTTAAAAATGGGAGTATACCCTCTCAAACGATGATGATAGATGGCTGTTAATTGTCCAGTGGCAAATTAAATCCCCCATCAGGTAAATAATTTGTATGGTAAAGATCAATAGAACAATGAACAACACAAGTTTTAAAATAACATTAGGAGTCACCACAAGTATAGCATTTAGCAGCACATAAATATATTACACACAAATAAAATTGAGAATGGAAATGGGGAATGTGTCAAAGAGACAACCCGACCATAGAGCAGACAACAGCAAGGCCACCAATGGGTCTTCAATGCAGCGAGAAACTCCGCACCCAGAGGCGTCCTTCAGCTGGCCCCTAAACAAATAAGTATACTAGTTCAGTGATAATGGACGTCATACTAAATTCCAAATTATACACAGGAAACTAAAATTTAAAATGATACAAGACTAACAAAGGCCAGAGGCTCCTGACTTGGGACAGGCGCAAAATGCGTGGGTAAAGACTATCTAAAATTGTTGGATTATATTCCAAACTATTCCAGACTTTTAAATGTTTAAGTTTAAGCTTTCCTGATTAAGGTAAATCCAGAAATTGCATTGTATGACAATATTTATCAAGTGCTATTTTCATTTACTAGCACTGGGTTGAAACCACTGCTGGTGGACTGTTAGTACCATAATGTATCATCAACTCAGACAGTAGTCAATGCTTCAGTAAATTAAGAAATTATTAAGGAAGTAAGGCTCTAACTCCATGAGGCAAAGTTGACCTTAGATGAATTTTGGCTATTCTGATTATATCTCCTAACGTTTCTATTTATTTATACTTCCCTGTCTTTCAATTTTTTAGATTTGAGCATTTCTGCTAAAAGTAAGGGAGCTACCATTTGATTTTTATGGGGGCTAGGATGAAATTTGAAAAAAAGGCAGGACAGGAGTTTTGAGTTAAAAAAAAAGGCAGGATGAGCAACTTGGCAAAAAAAAAGGCAGGATGACAATTTATGTAAAAAAAGTCAGGATAAACCAATAAAAAAAGGCAGGACCGAATACAGTGAAAAATAAAAAGGCAGGACAGAGATTACAACTAAAAAAAAATGCAGGACAAAATTTTTCATCCTAGCCCCCATAAAAATCAAATGGTAGCTCCTAAATCTGGACGACAAGAAAAAGCATTTTGGACCTACAAGATTTATAAAGTGTTATTTTTAATTTAAGAAATTAAGAGAATGCAATATTGTATAGACACTTTTTGAAGGCAATATGTTGACTCATAGATTTTAAATAAGTGTGGGTCCTAGGTGGAGTACCCTGTCTTTTCTGAGAGGGAATTTTTCATATTTGAATGACATAATTCCAGGAACAAATATGATAATTCACCTATATCTGGTTTTCTATATGTGAATTACAGCACATGCATTTAGAATATTTCTTAAAAGTGTGTAATTTTCCTGAATAAACACATGAATTACAATCCTTAAATTCAGAGTACATGTGTATCTTGTGTAGATTTTACTACATGTGCTAAAACTTTTATTTGTCCTACATGTTATATTGGCAGATTTTTAGGCAAACTTTAGTACATACTTGCATGATGAAAAAAAGGATCAAGTTTGCGTTGTTTTGGATGAGATTGATGTCATTAGTTAGTACTGATTTTTGTCTTGCCTTGAAGGAGTCAAAAAGCTAGACATAGGTATGCTGTTTCAGGCGTCGGCGATGGCGACTGGCGCCATCAACAATGTATTAGTTTGTGATTAGGTCAGTTTATGCAGAACCAATAGTGGTAGGTCAATGATATTGGTATGCAGTTGTATTAGCATTGGCACATCTCATTTCCATGGAGATTATTTGGCCCTGCTCCCTCAGTCATAGTCTATTGACTTTGAAACTTTTGTTTAGTTTACATGTATTACAAAATGTAGTTTGTGATTAGGTCACGTTATGGGGAACCACTAGTGTTAGGTCAATGATATTTTTGAATGCAGTTGTATTAGAATTGGCACATCTCATTTCCATGGAGATTATTTGGCCCTGCCCTGTCAATCATGGTCTATTGACTTTGAAACTTGTTTAGTTTACATGTATTAGTTTGTGATTAGGTCACATTATGGGGAACCACTAGTGGTAGGTCAATGATATTTGGTATGCAGTTGTATTAGCATTGGTACATCTCATTTCCATGGAGATTGAATAGCCCTTTACCTTCAGTCATGTTCTGGTAACTTTAAATATTTTGCTTAAGGATGTAATTAGGTGAGGTTTAGGAATTTGTGTCAGATTTTTGGACTCCATGGTTTTTTTCCTTCAACATGTTCAACACAGGGTAAAATATTTTGCCCCATAATACCCATTTTTCTTTTCATAAAAGACTTTAGTAACTCATAAAAGGTCATTTACCGGAATTTAAGCATGTTCTTGATTTCTTTTCTTTCGATTTGAGACCCAAATAATACCAATGCAAATATAAGGTAAAAGTCAGAGTCATCCTTTTCCCGCCATTTTTAAAAAATCAAATATCTCGAAAAGGAGCTCCATAACCTATCAATATTTTTAGCTTATTTTGTTCCTTAACTAATGCTCTTTCAACTTAAAGTATCAATTTTGAATGCTAGATTTTTTTAATTTCACCTAAGTACATCCTTAACTTACATGATAAAGTATTGCTATTTTAATTTCAACATTTGCATTTTACTATCAAAATAACAAAACGGCGAGACATATCTCTGTGTTAACAGTTTATTAATCATGTTAATCAAAGTTTTGTTTTTGATTTTGACCTTCATTCTATCTATTTTTAGCTAAGAGTCCTCCAGCATTATGTGCAGAGCTGCCATACACCAAGAAAATAGCCAGTATGTGCCTGAAATTCTTCAACCTTGACCTTTCTAACTCAACATTTAGTGGATGTGCCAAGATTATCATAGATCTGGCTTATATAACTATTGCAGATTACGAACTTGGCTGTTTTAAGATTCCACCAAAAGGTCTAAGATCAAAGATCCTTACACAAAACCAATGGTCAGGTTCCATGAAAAAGCTAAATCTGAAGCCATTCGCCTATGACAACATCAACGAGAATCCATTATTGACCTTTGAGAAGACCAATCAGAATGCCATTGAAAAGGTCAATGCAATGTGGATTAAAGACAAATTGTACAGGAGATTTACTTAACTTACAAAAATTCTTGAATTCAGTTGCCAGTCCATCAAATTAACTTAAAAAATGTTGTAATTGGAGCAAAAAATAGGGGGATATTTTACTTAATATGATGTGATATTTTTGAAGAAAATGTCAGAAGATACATGTTGCTTTGAAAGAGGCAAGAATTATGCCTGTTTTTGAAGTATTGTAAGAAATTTGTCATCTGGCCAATTTCTAATTTTAAATTTTTTTATCTTATCTTTGATTTTTGTAAGAGAAATATGACATTCTGTAGATGCCCCATGTCTCATTACAGGGATGATTCTACTGTATAGTTTAGGACCGCTAAGCGGCCCTAAAATCGGCCGGCAGCCCCAAAATAATTTATGTGAACATAAATTCCCAATTCAGAAAAAAAAATTATTAATAAATAAGATGATCCAAATAATTAAATATTATAATACAATGGTTCAATGCCAACAATTCCTGTTTCTTAGGGTAACAACTTAAGTAAAACTACAGCAACCTTCTACATATTAAACAACAAGCAACAATCACAAACAAATCTTGTCAATTAAGTACTAAATTTTTTGTAATTCCTTTTCTGAATTTGGCCAGTCCAATTTGAAATCCATTTAAATCAAGGTAAGTTGTTGAAAAAATTACCCTGACAATTTCAGGGTTCATTGATCTTTGTCAAGGTCCATGCTAAGATGCAAGCCTTGAAAAGATAGTGCATCATGTGCAATGATCTTCATGAAACAACTTTTATGGTTTCAATCCACTGAATGTCAAGCGATCTGGTAATCATATAATTATATCATAATCAGTAGCCTATCAAGGATTATTCTTAATGTTACAACTTCTTTACAGCAGTCAGTGTAAAACTTAATACATTTTCCGTTTTTACAGGAGAACAATGTTATTTCGTCTAAGATTTTATGATAAAAAAAATTCCCAATTGGGATGAAAATTCCCAATTTGATGGCCAAGGGACCCATTTGAAAACACCTGGAATCATCCCTGCATTACCCTGACAATTTCAGGGTTCAATGATCTTTGTCATGTTTTCATATTGGATTGGGGTCCTCAGTATCCCAGTGGTCTAAGTAGTTAAACTACTATATCACTAGCCAGTCAACACTGAGGTTGTGAGTTCAAATCCTGCACGTGACAGGTGTGCTCAACTCCAATCTTAATTGACAAGGATTGTCAGTTTTCTACCAAAGAGGTGTGGTTCTCTACGGCTTCCTCCACCAATAAAAACTGATTGCCACAAAATAGCACAATAGTGCTGAATCATATTTGATTGTTTTGTAATACATTAAAATATTGTAATATGATGCATTAATGTAGTATAAGGTTTACATTCTTGCCTGCACTTTTGCATGTAATAGTTTATCTATTTGTACTTTTACGTTCATTCATGTTGTTGTCTGTCCATTTGCATCTAATTATATATAATTTTGGTGGTCAAAACGTTTTGACCACCACTTTTCAAGAACTCTGTTAATTATGACAGTTGTTTTCCATTCATTTGATGTGTTTTAGCTTTTGATTTTGCCATTTGATAAGGGACTTTCCGTTTTGAATTTTCCTTGGAGTTCGGTATTTTTGTTATTTTCCTTTTTAAGTAAACGTGATCACAATTTCAATAATTTGGTATACAAGCTGTTGTTTATGCCATATGTTATAAATGTTAATTTGGAGAATGAATCTCAGGGGTAGATCCAGGGAGGACAGTGCCCCTTCAATTTGTGTTTTTTATTCCATTTATCATGTTTTATATAGATTATTGCGTTTCAATTTAAAAAAAATGTTGATAAAAATCTTGCATTTTTAATGAAATAAACAGATATGGAGAATTTAATTTAATAATGATCCCAAGTCAGGATACTATAATTTAGTTGTTGTTGTTGGTTGCTGTCTGCCATATTTGATATTAGTTTATTGTTTTAGCACAAATCAATCTGCTAGTATTCTCTTTAAGAAATGACTGTAATATTTTTTCTGTCCATGAAGAAATAACATCAAAAATGTGGTGCACACTGAATGTTACCCGTGTAACAGGTTATTTATTAAAAGTGTGCACCACATTTTTTAGGTTATTTCGAATAGACAGAAAAAATATTACAGTCATTCCTTATAATTTAATTCTGAAAAGGCGTAAATCATGATAATTGATGACGTCACGGTCACATGACAAAATTATGTTGATGAGCTGATAGACAAAACACTTTCAACCAATCAGAAGACGTGTTACATCCAAAATTAAATTATTTTGAATTGTTTTACAAGATGTCATGCTAAAGCTTT
>JAASAO010002216.1:0-11605 GCA_017311375.1 Mytilus coruscus
CACGTTGGATGCAAACTCAAAGTTCATTACATAATAGTTGTGTTTCGTTCATTGATGACCAAACACTGATTATACTTATAACGTGTTGTTTTCATTTTTTTTTATACCGTTCCATATTGAAGGAACGACTTAAAGCATATCAGCCGAATATATATCTTGAACATTTACAACGCGAGAACATTTTTAGCATCTACCATGTACGAATATACAAATGTGTACTAAAAGATAACAACCGAAGGACTATTTAACAATTAACAAAGATATGACGATGCATTTCAACCTGAAACTATGACACTTTTTTTCAAGAATTATTTTCAAATGACGAGTATCAAATTAAAGTTGTTGTTTTTTGTAGATGAGTCATGATTTGTTCATAACTAGTAAAACGAATGACGAACAGTCGACTGAAAAATGTGCAAATGGCCGTTTTGTTTTGAGTTTTGTTTAGTTTATCTCATCTGGAATTAGTCAAATATGTTGATGATCATTGAAAAAAGCTGTTGTAATTTTTCACCAAATCATAGTATTTTGAGATTTCATTCTTACTATGTCAATTTTGCGAAACAATACACTGTATATCTAATTATACTTTTAAAGACGACATACTGTTGCATCTATTGTGAACATCTTAATTGTATCTACAACTTATTCCTATGTTTCATTTTGCTGAGATATGGAAAATGACGAAAGAAAGCTCATTGTAGATTGTATAAGATATTTCCCCAAATAGACTCGGAGTAGATCCACGAAGTCAAGGATCTGGTTTCGATAGAAAAGACAAAATTATTATTTCCATTTATGTTTTTCAATGCTCTTCAATTTCGCAAAGATCTGGTTTTCCAACCGCTTTTATTCGTGTTTAACTGATGAGTAGATGATGTATGATAAGCTTGGTATCTTTGATGAGTTTTTTTCATAGTTATGTCAAAAACAAAAGTACTATAAGCTCGATCCGTACAATTTGCGAAGTTCCACAGTTTTCCAATCAATAATCGTTAACTGAAACGAATTTAAAGTAGGCCTCTGACAATAAAAAGCAAGAGAGACTCATTGAAAGTGAGGTTTTCATTCAACAAGATATCAACATTTGATATAAGTCTCGATAAATAAGGGCAACAGTAGTATACCGCTGCTCAATAGTCATAAATAGATTAAGCGAAACAAATCCGGGTTACAAACTAAAATCGAGGAAAAAAAACTATAAGAGGAAAACAACGGAACAACAGAAACACTGAACTGCAACAAAAACAAACGACAAGATACATAGAAACGGACTATTTGATAACATTCATAGAAACGGACTATTTGATAGCATTCATAGAAACGGACTATTTGATAGCTATTCGATGTCATTATCTGCTAAATTTCAATATTAAATAGATAAATATACCTCTGTGATTGATTGCATACACACTTCTCAATACACTTGTACCCAAACGTGTTATTTGTACACGACATACATTGACCTCCAGCATTTGTAGTCGTACCAATTTTGCATTCTAATAAAGAAAAGCAGACAATTTGTTAGCCAAAATTTCAACAGTTATGATACCATATATAAAAAAAGTTAACGTAATGTACATGTACAATGTATATTATTTACAAAATTGAACTCGTAAATTCAACCGAAAGAAAATGTCGGCAGTTGTTTATAAGCAAATTATGAGGTACGATGTCATTTGTAATTAAAAAAATATGAAAACAATCGTTAGTTTTCTATTCAGTATTTTGTGGATTTTCTTGTCGAACAATTGAATGGCTGTCATTTAATTTTGACCCTATGAAAGCACCTAGGTTCGGCCTCGAGCATTTATCCGTGCATGTTATCTTATTGACCGCTGTTTGCTTGTATGCGTTGTATTTAAGATTAGCCATTATATTTTATGTATTTTATCTGATTTATGTTTTCTATTGCCCCTTTTTCCTACTCTGTTATTTATGATGTTATATGTACAAAACGTAGATATTTTCTGTTGCGAGCTGCATATTCTGAGATTTATAAGTCTTTTGGATAGGTTTTATAAGATTTTATCAATAATTTAAAACATATGACAAAAAGCCATACCATTTGTTCCCGCTAGTGACAAACGTTACTCCTTTAAATTATGGGCATTAGGTCTAACCAATGATAAGTCATTTTACATTTAGCGAATTTTCAAATGTTTCTTGTCTACTACTAAGACATTGCCAAATGTATACACTTGTCGGTACATACTAATCCTATAACCAGCGTTCATGACCGAATATGAATGTTTGAAATGAAAACAATTTCAATAATACATAAAAAGTCATGTAAAAGGATATTTAAATTTAGTTAAACTATTGGACCCAGTGTTAGAAAATGAAAAAGTAATTAATAAACTTGATGCGTCCTAAGCGCTTTTCTGAACTTACCTCGACCAGAAACTCAAAAAAATTTAAGTCAAGAATGTATCAACACGTGATCTCATGTAGAGATACAAAATGACCTTACATGAATAGTCAAGTCAATGTAGAGTCCACTTCGCCTGTGGTAGTTGGATCCAATTATCCATCAACTATATTTTCGATTCAAATCAAGTTCAAGTTCATATGGTAATGCAATGGATTGAAATGTCCCAAATATAATGGAACCATTGAAAATATCCACGCATATTTCATCTTCTAACTACTATTTTTTCTCACTTCAAAATACTGATGGATTCAGCCGAGGATGATGCCAAGCAATGAGCTTAACACGAAAAAGAAGAATTGGTTATGTCTGCGAGGCTGTTGATACAAATTCGAATGCAAAAACAGAATAGATCTATGAATACAAATTCTACATCCATCTTTAAAGACCCAAATGTTGCTAAGCACCTGCCCTACGTGTATGACAAAAGTTGTTGTCCCCGCTGATAAAGCCCGACACAACATCGTTTTTGTGTAAATCACATTACATAAACTGCTTGGCTAATGAATTAGGTACTAACAATTCACTTGGAAACTCAACATATACCCCCACGACACTAACCAAGGACTAAATCCAGAAAAATTATAGACCTGTTCTATATTTATTTGGAATTTCAACCAAAGATAAAGAACTGGATCTTCCTTCACTGACTGTATTGCATACCTAAATTACATAAGTGTCCTTAAAAACCACGTTATAGTCGGGTTTCAAAGTTATTGTGAAACTACCTACTCATGGGGCGGAGTCAATCAGATGTGGATACTTAAAAATTCCAAAGATCTGTCAGAATATATACAATCTAAGGCTATTTTCCTATTTTATACAAAAACTTCTTAGGAAGAATGAAATGAAGCTAACATTATCCTTTAACTTCACTTTCCGCTATATAGATGATGTCCTCTTACTAAATAATTCAAAGTTTGGTGACTAAGTTAAACGTATCTATCCCATCGAACTAAGGATACAACAGATACAGTTAAGTTAGCTCATATCTTGACTTACATGTAGATATTGACAATGAGGGCTAGCTGGGAAGGAAATTTTACGACAAAAGAGAAATATTTAGCTTCTCAATTGTGAACTTTTCATTTCTATGTAGCAACATTCCAGCAGCGCCTGCATATGGAGTATATATCTCCCAGATACGATATTCCAGAGATTGCATTTCCTATCACAATTTCCTTGATAGAAGGTTGATGCTTACAAGGAAGCTATTGAACCAAGAGTTGCAAATTGTAAAGTTGAAATCATTCTTTTGAAAACTTTACGAACGCCATCACAAGCTGGTTGACCGTTATGGAATATTTGTGTCACATATCACGACGGATATGTTCCAATTGTTGTAACCACAATTCCGTCCTCTTTTCCTCGAATGTGACCTACCTAATTAGACGTAACACCGAGTTAGAACTAATATGAGCAACATGATGGGGTGCCACATGTGGAACAGGATCTGCTTACCCCTCCAGAGGACCTGAGATCCCTTCCTTATTTTGGGTTCGTGTTGCTCAGTCTTTAGTTTTCATAGTTGTGTTTTGTGTATTGTTGTTCTTCTTTTGCCATTGCATTGTCAGTTTGTTTTCGATTAATGAGTTTGAATATCTTTTGGTATCTTTCGCCTCTCTTTTATTTCATTTATAGACCCTTAAAGAAATCATATTATTAAGTAAATAATTAAACTGAAATTTAAATTCTTTAAAAGGTACAATAGCTATTATTTTGTTATGATTTATTGATCTTTATTGAAACACATTGAGAATATCATTAAAACATCATACATATAATTATATTTTGTTGGAACCATGAAGATCTTCCGTTCATATTCAATGTTCACATCAAGTATCCGGAATACAAAGTACTTCATTTTATTGAATGACTATCAGTCAATGTCGCGATCATTGCGACATACCGGAAGAGAGTGCATTGTTTTAGATAAAGTCGAAACAATTTCATACACATGAACATTAAACGGAACTGTGAAAAGGGTTCTATTAAGGGATTATTCCTTTCATTTTTTTTTTGAAACTTTGGAATCAATCTAATCAAATTTGTAATGTAAAGCCATTAAGATAAGATAAGATAAGATAAGAATTTTATTAATCTAATCAAGAACCCATAAAGGGCATCATTTTACAACAATATTATGCACAATATGATTGAAAAAATAAACAGAAACTAAACAGAAACCTAATACCATACTATACTATGTAAAGCCATTAAAACGTTAACGATTTAAATAATATTCACAAATCTCGCACGTTGGTGTCAACCTTGAAGTTATACGTTAATTTCGACATTTTAATGACGTCATAGTGATATCAAAAGGGACCTTTATACACTGAAGTGTCCAGATTATGTTAACCTGTTCATTTATCAATACAATTTACATTGGTTTGAAAGGCTTGAATAAGTTAGATATTTTGCAATTTCAGGGCAAAATTATGGCTCTTATTATATCTCATTATTTTACCCAATATTATTAAAAGCATGGACCACAGTATTAAAACTATATGCACATAGGAAGTAATAAATATATATTATTAAAAGATGAGTGTATATCTTCTTTATTGTGAATTGAAGCCAGTATTTAAAATAATATGTCATGAACATATTAAACTGTTGCTTTTGAATTAAATTCTATTACATAAATTATTCTTTTGAGCTAATACATTTTGTATGAATATAGATATACAGAATCATAGTACTAAAGGTTAGTAAACAGGTTGAAAATAAACAATCAGCAATATATATAACATGCTGAGCTGAAGCCCGCCTCCGGCTGCGGGTTTTCTCGCTGTGTTGAAGACCCATTGGTGGATTGTGCTGTTTTCTGCTCTTTTGGTCGGGTTGTTGTCTCTTTGACACATTCCCTTTTTTCATTCGCAATTTTATCAATATCAACGTAAAACTTGGCTTTGTTTCAAAACAAGTTGAAGAAAATAACCGGTCGAAAACGTGATATAGTCTTAGAATGTCAAAAGGTTAAAAGCAACTATTTCAAAATGATTTACAGGCGAACCTCCCTGCAGATCAAATGATAATTTTAAATATTTATAGTCAGTATATTTTGCTTATTCTGAACCACAATATGACTTTATTTCAGATGAAGAACAAAAATAAAAGCACCGTTCCTATGATGTTGTTTTTATGGGAGTGTAGTTATTTGTGTTATGAATTGATACCCCATTTCATTTGATCAAGGGGTATATAAAACATATATATATAGGTACGAAGATGTGGCATAACTGACAATAAAACAACTATACATCTATCAAGACATAAGGAAAAAGATTTGAACATTAACAGGTAAACTTAGCCAATTCAACAATTGGCAGAACCCATACAACAACATAAGCTATAATAGTCACCGGTTTGACAATTTAAGCACACTTATCTTCAAGGGAAAACAAACGGCCGGATCTATACACCAACAATGCCTGAAAAAACAAAGATAACAGACAGTTTTCAACGAAAACCACTGTACTAACAAATTCTTGTTTATGTTAGACACAACAAGAACGTAGCGTAGTACAACATTTTGGCACAATATATGTAAAGGGAAAACAAATGGCCTAATATATATACCAACAATGAACGAATAACAAATATTACAAACAGTTCCCTATGAAAACTACTGGACCAAAGTTTTCTTGTTTAGGACAGGCACAACAAGAACATCACAGAGTTCAACATGTGTGTGAGTGCCCAACCCTTTCCCTACTCTTGGGCAGTGGTGAACGACACACCATAAGAACAAACTGTGAACATCAATTGGAAACGGCTATGCTCCTCAGATCGGTGCTTATAACATATATTTCATTTCTTTTTTTATATATGATATTTTGTGTATTCATAAATCAAAAATAATTTAGAACTGAGGGTCCATGTCGAACAAAGATTCTTCATTTGTTAAAATCTTATTTATTTGTGTTGTAAATTTCATTATTTGTCCTACATGACGTATTTTGAAATAAGATAAGCAGGTATGTTATAACCATGTAAGTGCGCACGACTCAAGGTGTAATTTTGTAACATGTAATAACGTTGTTAAAATGGTGCAACTTTAATTTCATTGATCATTTTGTGCAAAGTAATTGCAAAAACATTAATTATATGTTAATGTTGTTGACCCAATCTCTGACAAACTAACATCTAAGTTTAAGATACAATGTATTCTCATATACTGTAGTATTGCTCTTGATTGACCTTTTCATCATTTAGTGTAAGGACTTTGCTTAAATATTTCCTGTTTCAGGATTCTTTAACACTAAAGTTGTGAATATCCGGGTAAATGTCATTATTTACATTTCAAGAACAAAATACAAATGTTTTGGTCAATTCATAATTCAATAAATAAAAACACCCATTGATTACAATCAATGAAAATGCACACCACCTGAGTGTCAAGGGGTTTGCAAGTCTCAATATTATGCCTGAGATTTAGACTGTGAAGAGGATTACAATGGTAATCAATGATTTAATTATCCTCTATAGTACCAAAAATGATAAGACATCAGTTGTTGAAATTTCTTAAGATAAACAATGTAAAAAGCAATGAACTGACTTACAATAAAAAAGTCGAGTATGTGACCATAAAGTGTTCATGAGTTAGGTTGACATGGTTAACAGTTTTATGCTAGAAATACATAATATTTATTTTATCTCATTATTTTCAGAAATTGCTGTTTTAATATAATTAATGCTATTTCCATTTTTATTCAGATTGAGAAAATCTATCTAACATATCAGAATATAATTTTGTATGTATTATTGATTGTTTTAGTACTATAAACAATTGGTTTAATTGAAATGAAATTGGAATTACACTCCTTTTCCGAAATGAAGTTAAATGAATTACAAAATGGTTCAATTACAATTATACTTAAATAGATGGACTGATTGATAGATAGTTGGTTGCTTACCTCCAGTGGCAAATATTTCATTTATGTTCAGGACGAGTTAAATACATGGGGGATTGTAATTAACTATATTCAATTACGATTACCTTTTTCAAGTACCCAATCCATGTGTGGTAATTGAAAACAATAGAAATTACAACTGTCTGATTGTCCTTTAATTGCCTTAAAAGCTTGGTGTTGCATGATTGTCTTCAAATTCTATTTTTTAATTGCAATCTTGCAAACTTCTTCGTTTTAAAAAAATCTATGAAAGAATTTATTCGCTGATAATATATCCATGACATTATTTCAAGTTAAGATGATCATACTGATGGGCAGATTGCAAAAAAAGGAACCGAGTTGTATCAATGCAAATGCATGATACCAGTGTGGAAATAATTTAAACAATACATACCTTTGCACATTCCGTCGGTCCATTCGTAGTTATAGCAGCATACGTCACGACGCCTGAAATGTTCAAAAATTTATTAATTGACCAAAGAATGTAATTCCTGAACTGTAATAAGACATAACAAATTCCATATGTATTGCCTTTGTATATATATATCATACCAATCAAAAGCCGTTTGATTAAGGGTTATAATCCTTCTCTTAAACTTCCTCTGAAACAATTGGAACTTGATTTGTTTATCATCCTTAAGGTAAACAATCCTATCCTCCGTTTATTCGATGGAAAAACTAGTACCAGAAAACGTCTTAAACGCAGAGTACCGCACAAATAACGGGAAGTTCTGTTAATTCAGTGCATCAAAAAAGGAACAGTATGTGAGATAAAACTATAAGATATTCTATCTCGATTCTCAATGTGTTCAGAAAAAATGTATAACCAGGCAAGATAGAGAAAACTTTTATTCTGAATAAGTTCTGTTTAAACTATTGAAAACATAATATGCTTTTTGCGGTATAAATGTCATGATACCATGAAAAAAATCAACCATATAACTCCTTTTATAAGTTAATATCATCATAACGTACATACCAAGTGACTCGTATTTTTCATATACCGAACAATTGTTTTGTTCTTGCTTCATGTAGTAACAGTAAAATTTTAATTTAACTGGTCAGTGATAAGTAACGATTTTATCTAGAGTAGTGAGTTTATTTCACCTGTTAATTGGGCCATTATGCATTGTTATACCTAAACACACGAGAAAAGAATATCCACTTTAACATGTTTAATGTGATCGATAAAATGAGATACAATTTCCGGCAAATCTTTGCAGAAATTAACATTTTTGTAACGGTTTATTAATCAGATAATGTATATTTTAAGGGTTTCCTTGTCGATTAACACACCTTAGGGTGTTCTGATTGCCAAAAAGAACAATCCTGACACCCCTTGGTGTTTTATTCCACAAATAAAAGCTTAAAACATTAAAGCCGTAGACAATATAGCCGATTTTTTAAAATAAGCTTTAAATAAGAAGCAAAAAGAATTTTGTCCACCTCATGTGTGAATTGCTTTAACATATATCAAAGTATGTGTGTTTTTTGGGGATTTAAAAAAAAATCTTTGTTACACATACTGCATCGACATATAGTGATGTGTATAATTGTTAATTGTGCTAGGTACGGTTGAACATCTCGCACATTAACATACCAAAAAAATGAACTCGGAAATTATTTTCTTGTTCGATAAATTACTACGTAAACAGATGGGATTAAGAGTGAAAACCAATTTTTTTGGTAGACGATCCTGGTTATATTTATATTGCTCAGTCTTTAAAAAAATGCGGCCGTGGAATCTAAATGATAATTTCTCAACCCTTAACTTGAATGTTGTACATCTTTTCTTGCGTTTTATCACGTTTCAATACGAATGAATATAAAGATGTTAAATCATGCTAAATTTGTATACTTATACAACATCGCCATGTACATGTATGTAATGTCCTAATGTAATTATCAGTAAATGAAATTTTAAACATTTCTCGTCAAAACACAGTTGTTTTTGCAAAAGTTATGTCGATTAGTTTTTTTTTAAAGGCAACATGAAAAACCCTGTTCGTGTCATTATTCAATTGTAGGTATAAAACAAATGCTTTAAATAAAAATATGAAATTTATTTTCATCCCTTACAGAATAGAGACAAACTCGGTGAACCACGATTTACCAGGTCCCCGTCTTTTTGAGTTCATGCGATTCCTTCAGTGTCTGTTTGTTACCGTGTCTATTTCGTATTGATATACGATAGTTGAACATCGATACACTATTGTCGCCTTATTTTACTGCTTTAAAGACTGTCCTTGTAAGATTTTTATCGAAATGATTTCGAAGCACGCACATTATGTATTTTAAATAGTTTCCTTCAAGATTATAAACGCCTTTAGCCAGAAATCAATTTTTATTTTTTAATTTTGCCTAAACGTTTAACCTTTCACTGCATATATAAACGATTTCCTTTTATAACGAAATTGTTAAAACGGAAAAAAATACCCTCGTTTTAATTTCTTCGTTGGTTATTATGTATATGCCTTCCTTATACCCAAATTCACGATGCTTGGTACAAAGATGTTGAGCATGTTGCATTTTACAACAATCTTTCATGAAATGGTAATTATACTTTAGTTTTGACATGTTCATGACGTCAAAGTGACATCACAAAAATAATTTCGACACTTTCAAGTTGAATAACACAAATGGTAGACAGAATTTGCCCGCTCCAACCAAATGATTGCAATATAATTATATATCTTATTGTACGTTTGACCAGCTTGATATACACCTAAATATTAAATGATGAAGGTGTATAAATTAAAACTTGCACCTGGCGTACTTTTAATATTAATAATGGGCGATACTATTCAAATATATCATTAAATCATAGTTCATTTGGTCCAGACAATGTTGATTTCTTTTAATAAAGGGGCAATGGCAACGACAGATGATAACCATTTTGATCGTCATTAGTCAATAGTAGAATTACACAAATATAGGCCGACGTTGGTTGTGTATTCGCAAAAAAACAAGGAAACATGCTACACTCCTTGTTAGTCATCATTGTCAAATTATTTCCACACGTGTTCAAATTGTCGACAGTGTTCGCAGATAGTGTTAATTATATGACGAGCATTTGTTGAGGGGTTATTTTATATTACAACAATGTGAAGTTAGATTTTTATTCTTTTTTTTTATTGATCTATTAATTTGTTGTCCTTGTAATTAAACATAATGTCTGGTAACATCATTTTGATATGTTCTCATTTGCCTGATCATGTTATTTTTATAATTACTTTACACGGTATTCGAAATACCATCTTATTTAATTCTACATAGAATATCCTTACCCATCGAGTGGTTATTTGTACTATGTTTTATCACTTTTTGAATTGTCAAATATTTACCAAGTACTACGTGATATAATAATTGCATAGCTAAATATTTGTACTAACACGACTAACTGAATGTCGAATTAAAAAGCCTCTTAAAATCATAAACACTTACCCTGTAATTGTATCAAAACAAGTATTATTATATATATCATATATTTGATAGGAACTTCTTATTCCACAAATAAGTAAAAAGATCACTTGATACTTCATTTTAAATCGATATGATAAACAATGATTTCCGAGAGTGCACGTAAACAAATGTTTAAACAATTGAGGAAGAATTCTTCGAACAATGCTAATCAACAATAATGTACAATTACTCATACAAATCAGCGTAGGCACATTTAGGACTGGACACAACGGATGCTGCCACTTTCATCTATTACATAGTGCAATATAGTACACGCGTTTTCTTGATATACATTCAGGTGTTAAAAGATGTATGTAAAAAGTAAAATAACAATAATACCGAACTCCAAGGAAAATTCAAAACGGAAAGTCCTTTATTAAACGGCAAAATCAAAAGCTCAAACACATCAAACGATTGGAAAACAACTGTCATATTCCTGACTTGGTACAGGCATTTCCTTATGTAGAAAATGGTGGATTAAACCTTGTTTTATAGCTAGAACAAAAACAGATCTATCATTAGATGATCTATAGTTAGAGCTCATGTGCCGATTAAGCAGATAGGCGCACCTGATGTGTCTCTTCTCGACATATTCCTAGCATTCTATTCTGGATCTCCGATTTGGTGTATTATATTCACAACTAAACCAGAGAAAGAGACAGATACTGTTTAATATTTCACAAAACCTAAGTTTTCCGTTTTTTCCCCAGTATAAATAGTTGCTATGTTGTCGTTTTTACTTAAAGCTTGCTAAACAATGTGGACTCTATAACGTTCATATCTTTAAAACTCT
>JAASAO010003160.1:0-11613 GCA_017311375.1 Mytilus coruscus
CACGATCGGGTTAAAGAAGGATAGAATTTTGGTTACAACAATTGGAACATATCCGTCGTCATCTGTAAAACGGATATTACATAACGGTCAACCAACTCGTCGTGACGTCCGTATTGTTGTCGAAGGGAAGATTTCAACGTTACCCCATGGAATTCTTGTCTTAAAAGAGAGGCGAAGGATACCAAAGGGACATTCAAACTCATAAGTCGAAAATAAACTGACAACGCCATGGCTAATTGGTGATTTCAGGTGCTCCGGAAGAGTAAGCAGATCTTGCTCCACATGTGGCACCCGTCGAGTTGCTCATGTAAAAACAAAACTGGTGATATGTCTAATTCGGTAGGTCACATTCTGAGGAAGGGGATGAGATTATAGTTACGACAATTGAAACATATCCGACGTCATCTGTGAAACAGATATTCTATAACGGTCAACCAACTCGTGATAGCGTCCGGGGATGATTTCAACTTCACCACTGAGAACTTCCTTCTGAGCAGCAACCATCTATCACATAAATCATTATCAGAAAGACAAGCCCTTGAATATCGTATCAACTGGGAGATACATACTCCGTATGCAGGTGCTGCTGAAATGTTGCTACATAGAAATGGAAAGTTCACCATTGAGAAGCTGAAATCATTTCTTTTGTCGTAAAGTTTTGTTTTCAACCGACCTACATTGTCAATTTCTAGATGTAAGTCAAGATATGAGGCAGGCTTAACTGTATCTATTGTATTCTTAATCTCAAGTTCGATGGGATAGATGCGTTCAACGTAGTCACCAAATTGTGAATTATTTAGTGAGAGAACATCATCTATATAGCGGAATGTGAAATTAAAGGATACTACTAAGTTCTCTTCTTTCTTCCTAAGAATAGTCTGTATGAAGTCAGCTCATATGAATAAAGTCGGCAAGAAGAGGAGCACAGTTGGTTCCCATTGGAATGCCGATTACCTGTTGAAAAACACGTCCTCCAAACGTAACAAATATATTGTCCATCAAGAAATCAAGCATCTTGATAATGTCATTTTCAGAGAATATTCTTTTTAAATCAGAGTGATTTTTTACAAAGTACGATTCATCCCTTCCTACGACAAGAAACGTGTATCTACGTAAACCATTCTTTTTTATGAACAAAGCATGACCAACTCTTTCAATTTGTCTTTTAGTTTGGAACGGGGAATACTTGTTATTTCTTTATTTGTATGAGGCAGACTTAACTGTATCTGTTGTATCCTTTATTTCAAGTTCGATGGGATAGATGCGTTCTACTTATATGATTTGTTGCAAAAATTTGACAAGGACAAGACAAAAATAGACGGAAGAAAAGTAGCAACCATCTATTCAGGAAAAAATAATAGGAAGCGGAAGCTATGGAATATCGTTACAACCGGGAGATGTATACATATATATCATAAGCTGGCTCTGCTGGGATGATGCTACATGAAAATAGGAAGTTCACAATTAGAAAGCTACAATCATCTTATTTGTCGTAAAGTTTGCCTACATTCATTGTCAAACACAAGAAATAAAATCCAAGTCATTAAATTCAAAAATTTTTTGAAATCATCAAATTCAGTTTATTTATACGTTTATTTAAGGTACACTGTCTACGATTCAGATATTAATAACGATTTTATTCCTAAATTTATACGAAATGAATGCAAAAAACAATCATATTTTGCAGGAAGCACAAATGGCCGTCCGAAATTGTCTAGTGAGATTTAATCCGTATTAATTAACGTGCAACTAATATTTATCATTATACCCCATACAGATGAAAAATAATTATGGTGAAGATGTCAATTTCAGTGTAGAAATATTATAGCTTGTTAAATATTTATCATTGTTTTTCTTAATTATTATAAATATATTTCTGCTACTGCATCGAGTGTGAAATAATATTTCTCCACTAATGAAAGTTGAATTTGCAAATTTAAAACGCGAGCTGTGCCTAGCGTTTCAAATATTCAAATTTAACTGTCAAGTGAAGAATATCGTATTGCGCGAGATATGGTGGTGGAATCTGTTTCTCTAATAATTCATAGACGTTAGGAGGACAAACTTTATCTGTCTTTTCAATGATCTGCAAAAGATGTGTTCTTTCTATGTGACACCAACAGACATGGTCCCCATTTTTCTTGATGTCACAATAGGAAATTCAGAGAAAAGCAAGAAAATTGCACGTCATAATTGAATTTTGGCCAATGACGTACTGAGATCAAACGTACCACAAGTTGATGTATCAAAAAATAATCAACGGGTCAGGAAAAGACTAAGAATTAGAGAAACATGTACATCACCGGATAACAGTTTATTGTTACATTTTTCTATCAATTCTTCATATCTTAATGTATATAATATGTCAATAACTCGATGTTTTAAAACAATAATTTGCACGAAGTACACTAGCAATGTGAGAAAATGGTGTTTATTAATTAGGTGAGCTGAGCTAAATATTCTCTAATCCTGGATTGCATTCATACAATTGAATGCACGTGATGTGATTAAGTGATTCGTATTCAGCCAAAATAAAAACAGCATTTGTGTGAATTCAAAAGTATTTTCGGAACTTTTATCCTTCAGTTGTCTCTTGTATCTGTTATCTAAAGCACATGATATGCACATGACACCATGGTTCTTATGAAGAATATAACTTGGTTTTGAATTTAAGAATTTATATATGTTCTCTTTAACAATTTGTGTCGCCATTTGAACACAATATCGGCGTTATTTGTTTTATATTTTGTTAAAATTAATGTATCTTATTATAACGCCTAGATCCATTATGCAAAATATTTGCATACGCAATGCATGCAACTTAAAGTACTTCAGTATAATGGTTTGTCATTGCCTCAAACTACTTAAATACTGGAATGATAGCTTATCTAGAATTTTTGAATTTCTATTCAACTGTCAAACTGCAACTTGTATTTCGGTTAATGCACACACGGAACTAAACCTTGAATTTCGATTATGTTTAATGAAGGATATTATGTATTAATGCAAAACAAAATATTACTAGTACTGTATAAAACTTATAGCTAATAGCAAAAGAACAACACAGTCATTTATGTGCTACATGTCAAAGATTATGTGGGCTTTCAACAATACAAAACAAAAGCTCTCAATTCACTGTTAAAGCAAGTCGGCCTCTTTCATCTGTTTAAACGTGATTCTTTGCTAAATGTCAATAAAGATACATCTGTGCTTTAAAGAAAAAAAGCTATAGGATGAGATCAATTATTTTCAGATAATAACATTCAAATTATTCAGATGATTGAGATAACAAAAGAACACATTAAGATTTTTCTTATTCATATTGGACAGGGATCAAAACCAACGATATGATTGCCATGTGCACATAATGTGTTTCTGTGAAAACATTCATAAAGTACGTTCGTGATCAAAAGATTGAAAGTTTTCTTATACATATCCAAATAGAACAGCTACATGTAACAGGACTACTAGGTCAAAACTAAAGCACCGGTTTGTTTGTTGATGGCAGTCTCGGCTCGGACACTGGCTAGCGGTCCTGACCCAGAGGTAAAGAAAACAAATGATATGATTTCCAATGTCATATCAGTACCGAAGAACACAATACTTTGAAAGGTATATACCATTTCCTCAGTGGCAGTAATGTGAAGGTATTAGTCTCACCAACATATACCACATGGAAGTCATTTTTTATTCATATTATCTATTATCGTACCTCCTATACATTTCTAGATATATCATTGGTTAAAAGCGACCGCGTGGAGACCGTGAATATTTCATATGAGGTTAGTAGGCGTGGTTTATTTTAATACACGATTAGTAGTGGTGTTACGTCCCTAATTGTAAAAACAACACGGCGTCGAGGAAAATCTGAAACGTTTCACCGGACAACAGATGAAGAAATTGATGATGAACGATTGAAATAAATTCAGGAAACACATTAAAGGTAACAAGTTGTCACTGTTGGCATTTGTTTTGTATAGATCAACGGAAGTAGGCTCTTTATATTGAATAATTGGTCACTTTAATAGCTAGGCAACTAGTCTAAATGCCACATGTTAAGATAGTCGGTAAGATAAATTCGTTACACTGTGTTCTAGTGGCCTTATACGATATATATGGGGTCAGTAAATTCCATATGGGGTTTCGCTCTGACCCCATATGGAATGTTCTGACCCATATATAGCAAACTGTGTCACGAATAATACTCAACTAGAACTTGTTTATGGTTTAACATCATCTATACAGCTTTTCAGAAAAAAGGAAACTTTATGTTTTTATCAATGGCAATTCATTACTTTGCGTGCTTCTTTTGTTTTATTGCGTAAGCTGTCGATGCCAGTTGTGTACGCCTTTTTTATTTTGGATCAGGCACAAAACTGATAGCATTTCAATGCATGTACTAGTTGTGTCTTTGATCAATATAGTTATGATCTCGGTGTCACGATCATGATTTTATTACTCAGAATGATTCCATTTTTACACAAAAATCTTTCTTGTTTATCTTATTTCTTTAAAGATTTTAAAAATTAAAAATATATTTTTATTTTATTTTGAACCAGAAAATGGTTAAGGACAAACATAACCACTACTTTGTTCACAAGACGAAGTCCCCTTAAAATTTATAATTTCATAAATTTCAAAATTCTAAATATAAAAAAGATGAGATGTGCGGTGTAAGTTAATAAGTATGTAAGGTATGTCGTTATGTTGATGTGTCAGTAACCTATCGACAAAAGTAACAAAAACATCTAGGCAATTAATAGCCTTCAATAATAGACAGATACAATCTCTATAATATGCTAAACTCTGATTCGTCCCGAATCCACAAAAGTGTATAAATCAAACAGACACAAGTATTTTATTTATTTACCGAAGTATTACCTTGGACATCATTTAAATCCTATTAGTAAGCGGACAAAAAAAAGCAAAACTTTGGCCTGTTTTGAAAGAAATATACGATTTTAGTTGTTTTACCGTCTTTATTCATGACCTTTCCATATCAGCCTGGATATCATTCCTCGATCATTATCAGCCCTTGACTAACATCTCGGATGATACCCAGGCCGATATGGAAAAGGCTATGTATTAATCTGTTTGAAGCACACAGCAGAAACTGTTTTTATGAATGAAGAACAATAACGCAACTTTTAAAATTGACAGAAAAATCGTTTTGCGGTGCCTATATTATCCAAAATTTGCATTTACAAATAAATCCTAACAATAGCTATAATCAAAGCTACATGTACCTTGTATGTACTTACTAGGCGATTTTTTCACTGTAGATTCTTTTAGAAAATAATTCGAATATTTACAATTTGTCAGTGTTCGTTCTTAGAGCAATATCATGAAATTTCATTGAATCGACAATGTTTGGAAGAATAACTCGTTCTTAATAGGCACAGTAAAGTTACGGAACTTACGAATCAGAAAGAAACAGGTCAAGTAATTGCTTAATCAAGACACCTAAAATGTCGTTTTCGTGGTATGAATGTTAAATTCTTAGACTTTTTCTAATGAACACCGGGAAGCAAAGTATATACTGTTCGTAGAAAAGACATGTGAAACAAGTCTGTACGACTTTGCCCTAGCAAAGCTATAGACAAAACAGTACAATAACGGGTGTTAAACGGACAACTTTTATGAATGGAGTCACTCGTGCATTCGGTGAGTTCATAGGCTCTTTATTGTACACCTTGTGACCTAATTTTCTTGTCTTATAATTACATTAAATGTATGTTTCATTATTATACATTATTTTGATTGGCTAACAGCAATCTCGCGTCATTCTTCATTTCAAAATGAATTGTAACATACACGATGACACACGTTTTCACAATAAAGTGCACAGGTAAATAAAAGAAAATTTTATAGTAATTTTGTTTTCATGATCATAGCGAAAAAATGTAACTATAAGTATTGAATGTTTCTTTTAGTAATTTCATAGGGTTGTAAAAGCGTTGACCGTGCGTACCTTTTAGAATGAAGTACTTCGGTCAATGCTTTTACACCCCAATGAATTTACAAAAACAAGCATTCTATTCTTAAATAAATATAATTTACATGAGAAGTGTTCATAAAAATTATATTTATATAAAAGCTAAAAATGCTGAAATTGAATAAAGTGTCTACGAAGTTACTTACTACACGAGTAACTTCAACTATGAAATGTTTCCATATACAAACCTCTCGTGGGTTTGCTTAGTAATTACGCTTACATCTTTCAAATCATCTAAATCGAACTACACGGATGATTTCCCCTTTCCTCTTCATGTCTAAGGAATTTGCTAAAGTCGCGTTGTGATAGCACAAATTAAGTCTCAACGTCAAAGAAACTACAACCCATTTTTGATGTAGGAATGGAAAATGAAAAAATATTGTGTCACGTGATCAAACTTGTGTCGACTCGAATAGCACATTACTGTAATGAACATGAAATTAAACCAAACACATTGATTTCCAAAATATAAGTGGATAAAAAATCGAAAAGGAGACAAAATCAATTATTATTCATTGCATGTAATTCCCCATAAAAAAAAAGAAAAGCATCTTTTTCTTATATTTATATTTTTGTTCTTTCTTTTATTGATTTTACAATATTTATACATGTTGTATTTACGTTTGTCTGATTACTACTCTTTCTTATTTCATTTGCGTATGTCGTTGAATTTTGAATGTCTTAAATCTATTATTCATATTTTGTTGATTATTTTGTTTTCGTTTTTGCGGAAGGGGGAGGGGGGTTTGAGCCGGGGACGGTGCAATCCCCAACTTTCAATAAAGGAGGGAGGCGGCAAAACATATTTCTTTGCTTGGTTTTGTTTGTTTGTACGTAGGTTTTTTCTTGGTGTTGAGGGGTATATATAAAGACAGGGCGTAGGAGCTGGGAAAGGGACATACCCGCATTTACACACTTGCAAGTCAAAACTATAAGCCTAATGAGAAGCACTTGTGTTAACGCAAAATCCATAATTTATTAAAGACTAAATATCTCCAAACATCATGGTACATAAACAGGTATGAAATATTGTTTTGTTCAATCTTTTAAATGCGATCGTTCTAAATGCAAAATGTATTACTTTCTAACTAAAAAGTCGTACAAGTCAGATATAAAACAAAAGCAATTAAAATAAACGAGGATGGTAACAACCAGCCGTATAGTTTTCTGCACTTGTATTGTCTCGAACCTGACTACTCGTGCAGAAAAACTCTATACGGCAACGGTTGTTTCCAGCCTGTTTCTTTGCTACCTTTGTTCTGTATCTAATACAAGCTCTAACATCTCTCAACTGTTTTGTGTGGACTACCTTATATAACTTATTAATGATATTATGACAATAAATAAATTAAGAGATGAAATATGATAGATATTCTCATTCATATTAAGTATCACATAGAATGTATTTGTCGAATTAGCTGTATTAAGATAAAGCGAATCAAACAAAAAAAAATCAATCATTTATTAATTCAACGAAAAGCGCGATAACTCAAATTGTCAATCATTTATATTGCTATCTGTATATCGTTAACAAGACTTTTCCGGTAGCATCAACTTCCTTGTACGAATTCAGGTTTGTTTTCTTTGTTAACTTATTCTTTGCTGTCTTCTGATGAAATAATTTACATGTAACTTAAAGATGCATGCAATTTTCATAATTTTGAATAAGGAAATGCACAAGTGTCAATAGTATATGTAAATTAAAACACGGGTCTCACTAATTAGTGACAAGAAGCGTCAAGCAACAAGCAACAATAAGAATAAGAATAATTTAGCGACAAGAAGAATAATTTTGTGACAAGAAGATTAATTTAGCGACAAGAAGAATAATTTAGCGTCGGGCCTGTCTGGACACCACAGGGGTTCAAAGTTGCCCTTAACATATATCATACCAACCATACATTCGGTACCCTCGGCAAGTCCCTATGGCAAAATTCCGAAACAGACCAAGCTCATTTCAAAGGTGTTGACCAAGGCTTTTGCCACTTAATTATTTTTCTGGGATCCGGGTCTCTCTGGACACCACAGGGGTTCAAAGTCGCCCCTTCACGTATTTTTCAGATCAACCACATTCGGTACCCTTCGACAAGCACCTACGGCTAAGTTCCGAACCAGACCTAGTTCATTTCAAGGTGTACATCGAGGCTATTCGCCACTTTAATTTGTTTCTGGGATCCGGGCCCGTCTGGACACCACAAGGGTTCAAAGTCGCATCCTTAACGTATTTTTAATACCAACCACACATTCAGTACCCTCGGCAAGTCCCTATGGCAAAGTTCCGAACCAGACCTAGATCATTTCAAAGGTGTACATCGAGGATATTCGCCAGTTAAATATTTTCTGGGATCCGGGTCCCTCTGGACAACATAGGGTTCAAAGTCGTCCTTAACGTATTTTTCAGGCCAACCGCACATTCGGTACCCTCGACAAGCATCTACGGCAAAGTTCCGAACCAGACCTAGTTCATTTCAAAGGTGTACATCGAGGCTATTCGCCACCTTAATTTGTTTCTGGGATCCGGGCCGTCTGGACACCACAAGGGTTCCAAGTCGCATCCTTAACGTATTTTTAATACCAACCACATTCAGTACCCTCGGCAAGTCCCTATGGCAAAGTTCCGAACCAGACCTAGCTCATTTCAAAGGTGTTGACCGAAGCTATTTGGCACTTAAATATTTTTCTGGGATCCGGTTCCGTCTGGACACCAAAGGGTTCAAAGTTGCTCCTAACGTATTTTTCATACTAACAACACATCCGGTACCCTCGGCAAGTCCCTACGGCAAAGTTCCGTATTAGACCTAGCTCATTTCAAAGGTGTTGACTGAAGCTATTCGCCACTTAAATATTTTTCTGGGATCAGGGCCCTATTACAAAATAGCTAATGGCGCGTGCTGTACAAAATAGTCTACGTAGGATTTTATAGAAAATACTTGTTCACATTAGAAAACTGATTCACATTACATGTATATCGAAATGTTTTGATTTCATATGTACAGAAAGAGTTTGAATTGAAATACGGTATATTTGAGAATGCCGAGTGTATGAAAAGCCTGAATGTAGTTTTCTGTCGTACATTGCATCTCTTTTATTCAGTTCAGTAGAAATATATATATATAACACGATTCCTCACAACTTACTTAAATCAATATTAAAAATTATAGTTGTTCTTTGATATTTTATTTTATATTCTTACATTGTTTCTGTTCCTCCTAATCATAAGGAATCAAAAACGAAAAAAAAAAAACAAAACGGAAAAAACCGATTTTAAATTGTACAATTTTTATCAAACAAACAATGTCCTCCGAAAAAGTGGCTGCTGGCATCATTGGTATATAAAACGGATTGTCATCTTTTGAGAATCACGACAAGACGTGAAAATGTCGAATTCCGCTGTCAAAGGAGGTGCTATTGTGTCCGATTAACATTTTGAGATTTTGGAACGTTTGAGTCTATACAGTTTTTTGTTTTAGACATATCATTCAACATTGACTGCTGGAAAAGTGGCTGCTATCTTGATTGGCTGCTAAAAGTGGCTGCCAGCTTGAGTCTGGTACCTGACAGTAATATATCTTTCTTGGACTATATGCAAGTATATTTCTTTTGTTAACCTGTCGATTTGTAAGAATGAAAAGAGATGAGGCGTATATCACTATGACGGCAACCCAACGACATCAAAAGCGAACGCCATCTGTCGGCATGCTACGTCTATATATACTGTAGAATTGTCTGCATCGTCTAAAACACGGGTATGTATCATGCATGTCTCCTTCAACGACTCTGTATTGGATAGTTAAAATAGTTTCTATAGAATCCAAGCATGCAACCGACAACAGCATTCGTTTTACATATCGCTTATGTATATTTAGTTTTCTTATTGGATATTTTTGTTTATAATTTATGAGCTCCAAATGGTGTTGTGAAAGGATCACTGTAAATACTAAAGACCTGCCATAAACATCCAATACTCAAATTAGCGAAAAAATATAAGATATTTCATACGACAATTACTATGAAGCTTGCAGATTTCAAATAGGTACATACATTGATTGATTGATTGATTGATTGATTGGTGTCTAACACCACTTTCAACACTATTGTGTTATTTTGTGGCAGTCAGTTTTATTGATGGAGGAAACTGAAGTCGAGTGCACCGGCACCAGTGGGGTTCGCCCTAAGTACATACATACATATATGGCGTTTTTAAATAGTTTTTATTAAGATCTCAACCCTCGTGTTTGTTTTAAATCTCGGTCAGTGGATTAACTTAACGTACATTGAAGAACGGTGGATGCAGCAAGATTACTGAACTATATTAAATAAAACGTTTGTATGTCGTTTTTGTCAATTTAATTTTGTGTTCGAGATATACTCGGAAGGTTTGGTTTTTTTTTTTTTTTTTTTTTTGCGGGGCCGGGGGCTGTTTGGGGTCGGGGTAGATTTGGTTTTATTCAAGGAGGGCTGATAAAGGCGCTTTTTAGCAAGATTGAATAGATATAAGGGACTTTTACTTTCTACTTTTCTACTAAAATGACAGAAAGTTATCATACTTAGAGGTATGGGACTATGACCAAATTTAGACTAATGTACCACAATGAAAAATTGTGACAGACCGTTTTATTCATTATATACTATTATTAATTGATTGTTGCTTAAATACCACTGGCAAATGTTTTATAAATATTCAGTTAACAAATTGAAGATACATCGTAAAGATAGACTATACAAAACTATACAAAACCGATCAACAAGAACAAAGGGCGGGACATTTGAACTGATCACATGTTGCATATGGCATCTTTTTTGCCTCACATTTGTCCAACAACAGATCATTGAACGAGACATTTCCTACCACGAGGAATCCGATTAACCACTTCTGATTGAACGTACATGACTTCACATTTATACATTCAATTCAAACCTTCTTAGGTATCGGAACCCCAACCCTTGAAACTGGAACCTATTTATTTAACCAATGATAGCCAACACAAGGAGGAGGGTATTATATTTTTAGAACCACCTTCTCATTTCAAATTCTCCTTTAACCCCTGTCATGTTAGGCCTTTGAACCCAGGCAAAGCTTGTCTGGAACCATCCCTAAAACCATTTCTCTTTGATCTGGTTTAGTAATCTTGATCCATCGATATATATTTAAAGCCTCTAATCGTTTCATAATTCGACATTTTCTACATATCCTACATCCTGTCGATACTTTTTATTTGTATGTTGGCATTGCAAAAGGTCCCGCGTTTCTCAGACTGTTTATGTCGTCTTTACATTGAAACTAGTTCAGGTGGAGTGACCGATACTTAAGTCTGGGAGGGCATAATTTATTGATAAGTTGTAATTGGCTTTGAACTTTGAACTAGCTTTCAGTAACTGCGAGTACTCTTATATCGGTGCCTTGCGTCTGTTGTATTTTTGTGCTTCGTACTGATCTATTGAGTTAAGCCATTTTCAACTGATTTTTACAGTTTGTTTTATGTTGTACTGTTACACCACTGCCCAAGGTTATGAGGAGGGGTTAAGCGCTCACAAAAAAAATGTTTAAACCCCCACATTCTTTATGCGCCTGTTTCAAATCAGGAGCCTGTAAGTCAGTGGTTGTCGTAAGCTCGTGT
>JAASAO010002487.1:0-11448 GCA_017311375.1 Mytilus coruscus
TTAGTAAGTCTATTAGAAAAAACAAAGGATATGGGGTGTTCATTCACGACACAAAATCAGTACATGCACAGCAAGAAAAAAAAAAAAGCAACGGAACAGCGCCTTTATTGCTGTTCTTCATCTAAAAGTCACAGCGAGGCCTTCAACACGAAGCAAAAAAACTCTAACCTCACTGCAAGTTTAAGACGGCCCCTAGCACCGGCTTGAAGGGAATTCTTACAAAAATAATTTGGAGAGACTTTGTAAGATGTAACACCACCACATCGGTCCCAGTCCAAAAAAAAAAAAAAGAACATACCGGAAAGTAGTACATATTTATAAAACAAAAATCTAAAAGTCATCCAATGCCAAGTTTGTTTTTTACTTTGGTAAAGGGAAAAAGGGGGTATTTTCCAACACCCATACAAAGTGCATTGCCCTATTGTCCACAGCATTAATACATGACAAATCTTAGTTACCCTAAATTGAGACACCATATAAAATTACAGACATATACAAAGTGTATTAATAAGTTTTGTAAATGTATCAAACTATTAACCTAATGTCCTACTTGTAGATTTAACAACTGCTTTTGCCATTTCATTGAAATATAAAAATACTGTTAACAGCAAACCTAAAAATATATGGAGAACTAATTTCCATATTATTATTATTGAATACAAATGTAAAATCTGACTTTGGTGAAGACTAACTTCTAAAATGTATATTTTTTAATTTTTCAATATTTAAAACTAAATCATTATTTCAGCACAACATATGGAGAGTGTCTTACACTTTTTTTCGGTCTTTCTCACAACGAAAAATAAGCTACTTGTAGAAATGTCCCGGCAAGACAAAACGCGAATTAATTTATAAGAGAATCTATAGGCCTTGTTAATGATTTTTGAAAGAGGTCAGGGGTTTAATTCCCGAAAAAAGAAAATATTATGCCAAGCGGAGCGATGAGAAAAATTGTTTGACGATTTTATGCAAACAACTTATATATTTTCCAATCAAGGGGAGCGTACGCCCTTTACGCCACATAAATCCGCCACTGCATTTTTATTTGGCCTCTTGTCCATTTTCACCTACCACATTACCTAATAAAGAGCTGCGCCATGAGTGCACGATACGCCTGTCGCCCTTTTAGCTCGTCTTTATCCTCTAAATGAATAAAAATAGACAGTTTTGACGATTTTTCAAAGAATAAAGTTCCATTACTCCGCAATGTCATATCAGAAATTTATGAAAAACAAAATGTAACTTATTTTAATACATATAGACAAGTCACCAAAGTTTCATTAAAACTGCTGAAAGTGTTTTGCAGTTATTGTCTGAAAATTGGAAAATCCCCACTTTTTTTAAGAAGAAAGCCCCAATACTCCAAAACGTAAAATCAGAAAATTTAAATTTCGAAAAGGAATTTATGTCAATATATATAAACAATTCAACAAAGTTTAATATAAATTGCTCAACGCATTTTAAGTTGTAGATAAAAATTAAAAAATTCGAAAATCCCCGATTATCTTATGAATAAAACCCCATTTCTAAGAAACGTAAAATCTAAAATTTATAAAAATCGAAAGAGAGCTTACGTCAATAGATATAAACAAATCACCAAAGTTTTATGAAAATTGATGAAAGAGTAATTTTTTTAAGACTTAGTTATTGTCCGGAGTGTTGACCACGGACGGACAGAGGGACGGATGGACATACAACGATATATCATAAAACTTTAAAGACGGGCGTATAAAAATGAAATATGAATTTTATGTACTATGTTGAACATGATTGTTTTCAGGACAAACATAGTAACTGATATCTTAATCTAATGAATTTCCTCTTATAAGTTTTCTTATATCCATGTTACAGAACTTCATACCTAAGGCTACATTAGACAAAATTGTCTAACATATTTATTTTGACCTGGCTTTTTGCAATTTTTATTTTTAATGTACGTCTCAAACAAGTCTGTTATCGAATGTCAAATACATAGGAGATTTAATGCAGACAAGCGTGTTCGACTCCATCTGCATTGAAAATGTATGTATCGAGCGAGGAATATGATAATCAATCATGAATGTCCGTCTGGACATATGCATTGTGGTAGTTTATTCGATTGTTCTGCTGACTTTGCTAATTTTTTGGGATATTGTAAATTGATGGGTTTTGTTAAAATGAAGTTTTAATTTGTTATAGATGTATATCATATATCACTGAGTAAAATAAACAAATCAGAGAAGTCTTGTAAACTATAAATTCAGAAATTATAACTGCGATGTTTTTATTAATGCGAAAAATGCGACATTATCAGGTTCGCAATAAGCATTCATTATTTAAGTAGTGATTTTCCATCACAAAATGTTTTAAGTCGTATTAGTTAGACCTCGCATTTTTGCCAGTAATCAGTGATTCGCAGTAATAAATGCATGAATTACTTTTCAAATTTACAGCTTATGTTTTTGATACATCACAAAGCGTTATATATGATGCTATACGACGTGACCAGTTTTTGTTTGCCGCTTATCGAACTACTAAATTAAAAGAATCAGTATGACTCTGTGTTTTTACATCATATGGACAGTTTAATTTGTATTCCTAACATTATAAATGGTTGTAGTTTTGGGAAAGTTTTTTGAAATAATCAAATTGGTTTTTGAATGTCCTTCCCGTCATCGGATAAGGTTTTATGTCTGTACAACCTTTGTATATAAGAAAAAAAAAAGATTGGTTCATCAACCAACAAAAAAAAAAAAAAAAAAATCAAAAGCAATAGAACACAAAACTCGTAAATGAATATAAGATTAATCTTACTTGAAGACTAACACAATTGAGTCAATGACTTTCAGAGTAAAAAATGGAACTTGACGAAAATATTTGAATAACTTTTTTCAATGTTAGTAATTACTATGTATAATTTATCTGTTGACAATGTAAATTTTCAAAATAAACATGATAATAATAGAGTCACATGCTCACGATTTCATTATTCTAAATGTCATTTCAATTGTTCCTTTGTGTGGCACGCTTCCTACACGAGTCATTTGATTTAAATTTCCTACTCCGACCGGAAGTAGCTGCATATTACAAGTTTTTGCTATTTCTGTTATTTCATTACAATTAGTGAAACATCTGAAACAAATTTTAATCATGGCATCCTTCTTTCGCTAACAAGCAATTAGTGGATCAAAACAATAAATGAAGCAGGCTTTACCGAAGCCAATTATACCACTTTCACGTCTTCCGTGTTAACGAGGGGAATTTATTTTTGTACTAGATTACTTTTATGTACAGGAAAGAAGATTTAAAACAACATAAAGTTCAAAGAGGCGAATAAAAAAAAAAAAAAAAACGAAGAAAAAAGAAATAAAATAAATGGAGAAATACTGTCAATCATAATTGTGGTGACAACATAGTGGGCTTAAACTATTCAATTAATTTTATAACGCCACACATACATCATATACACTGTCAACATCTGTGATGTACTTTCAAAACCCACGTTCAATAGTTCATTATCATAAAGTATTCAGTAAACTGCCTTACGGCATCAATATTATATGATATTATAGATCGTAAAGGCGTAGAACTTCAAACGTTTATCCATACGGTTTGGGAGGTAGTTGAATAGCAGTTTCTCAAATATGAAGGTTGACAATTAAAAAAAAACTAAAAGTTCAAATGTAATGTTTTCCTCATGTAAAGCTCTACTCTTGCTCTTTTTGTCAGCTCATCAACGTTTGTTCATGTATTAGGTTTTGGACTTGCAAATATTTTGACCAAGAGCATCACTGAAGATATATTATCTGTCGAAATGCGCATCTAGTGCGATAACATTGGTACCGTTAATGTTTATGTCCCTCCAAAAAGACAAAAATAAATATCTCTTAATTCTAATGATGTCATGAAAATATAAAAGACACACTGTGTATAATACTTCTCCTCTTTATTTCTTTACTTTAGTTAACATGTTTTTTTTCGGAAAATGTTCGGGCCTACATTATGTCATGATTTGTACTATCTTCATAGATGAAGCGCCAGGTATGTTCCTATTGCTATATTTCATTTAATTTTTCTTTTATATTTTTCTCCTAAAAATGTCAGATAACAATAAAA
The DNA here is from genome assembly GCA_017311375.1 of Mytilus coruscus. Taxonomy (NCBI): domain Eukaryota; kingdom Metazoa; phylum Mollusca; class Bivalvia; order Mytilida; family Mytilidae; genus Mytilus; species Mytilus coruscus. The sequence continues at coordinate 4,096 of JAASAO010002487.1, forward strand.
TAATAACAAATGGATTAAACAAGATTAATAAATAGTTAATCGTCCAAATTTTTTGACAATTGTTTCCCAAATGCGTTTTTATACGTCATGCTTTATGCATTTATCAGACATATCAGTGTCAAATGATTTGATATATGGAAAAAACAACGCCAGGGCAAACTAATTCACACGCATTAATACGGAGTTGGAAGCATTTGTCAAATTTGGGAATATTAACTATTTATTATTCATTGTAAGTTTTGTTTATTGTATACTAAATTATTGATTATAAAATATTACCTTATTGATAGCGGCATGCTTACCGTTCACTTGTAGATAATTCATGCTAATTCAGGACGATAACACATTGGCAATAATACATAAAATGCATGCAAGTTCTACAAAATCGAAACACCAGGCTGAACGGCGGGAAATTTGGACCGCCACTAGAAAATGAGGGTAATACTATGTGTGTTGGATATGTAAATTTGTTGGCCTAGCAACAGTCACCTACGGAACCGATCAAATAATTGTTGTAAGGGTTCTTTAAAGTGCAGAGAGCGTTGCACCCACCTGACGCAATGCCTTATATCTAAAATCCTTTTTCCGCGCAGCCGTAGCTGCATATATAAACAACTCTTACAGCAAAACGGAAAACCTCTAACTGTCGACTTGGAGTAGCAGACAACCGTAGGTGCATACATAAAAAACCCTTACAGCAAAACGGACACCCTGTAACTGTCAAATTGGAGTAGCAGACAGCCGTAGCTGCATATATAAACAACCGTTACAGCAAAACGGACACCATCTAACTGTTGAATGGGAGTAACTGACAGCCGTAGATGCATATATAAACAACCGTTACAGCAAAACGGACACCATCTAACTGTCGAATGGGAGAAACCAACAGCCGTATAGCTGCAAATATAAACAACCCTTACAGCAAAACGGACACCCTCTAACTGTCGAATGGGAGTAGCCGACAGCTGGCTGTAGCTGCATACATAAGAAACCCTTACTGCAAAACGGACACCTTCTAACTGTTGAATGGGAGTAGCAGGTGTCCATACATGTATTTTAATTTTTAATCTAGTCAACCATTGATATTGGAATTTAAACTTAATTGTTCTTCAAAGATCTTACAATCATATCAGGTATCTCAGACCATGATCAATTAATTATCATATATATGAATGTGCCATTTTTTGCTCTTAAAAGAGCCCTTATAAAAACTTTTCCTGTATAGCACTTGCTTGTCTGTGCATGATGCACGCGCAGTCGTGGCAGGTCTGGGTAACAACATGAACAATAATATGCATAGGTAAGTTAAAGCAGGAAATGACAGGTTTGTTTTGGTGCCGTAAACTTAGGTACTAGTATTCTATGGAAGGCAATATCCGCCATAATTATACATTTCTTAATTTGTAAAAATGCAATTTCTTAAGTTGTAAAATGTAATTCATTAATTTGTAACATGCATTTTTTCCATTCGTTACATAAAATTTTATATTTCTTGATTTGTGAAATGTGACTTCTTATTGTGTAAATGCAATTTCTTAATTTGTTATCGTATTTTCTTCGTTATTTACATGAAATTCTACATTTCTTAATTTATGAAATGTGATTTCTTTGTTTGTGTCACGTTTGGGAGAATGTGTCCGTGTAATTGTTACCGCTGCCAGCCAATGAGAAGTTTAGTTTCTCAAGAAAAGCTACAAGTTACAAATCAACAAGTAACAAATCAAGAAGTTTTACAAATCAAGTAGCTTTACAAATCAAGAATGGAATAGTTCCACAATATTCCACACGAGGTCGCTGTGGATCCATGTAAACTCGTACCTTAGCCAACTCGTACTCCACTAACTCATATTTCTACCATCTCGTAACCAATATTTCATTTTTTATATGCATTAAAGTTTTCATGTTCTTTTATAATATAGAAACATACAAGTACAATAAAGAACAAAATTATTGATTGGTAATCTGATGCAATTTGTTTTCGAATCAGAAATATCTAAAGTTAATTATTCGTCTTAGACAATGAACTCTATATTCCTGGCACTGTATTAGACGAATATAGAATAGAGCATACCAGCTCTTCGTGAACAAATCATGCATGACACGATCCCAAAAATGTCTTACTCTAGTGATACCTCACCTAGCAAAAGACAGTGACAGGGGTCGACCCTCGTTCACCAAACGCAAATGCTCCACCGACTTCTGGCACGGATAGGGGGTTGGTGTAATGGAACTGTAAATAGTGAATATAAATTAAACATCGATAGCTTAAAGTTTTATTTCTTTAATGCTTGTGGGCTGATGTCTCTGGATTTCATGGACATTTTGCTTGGACATGATATCTGTATTTTTAGATAATTTAAACCTATTGAACGATTATATTTATGTTTTTGGACTATGTTCAATTCCTGTGCTGACTTTATCGCTTCAAAAAATTTGAAATGCCTTCATATATAAACTAACAAGGAAAATCTACTAGAACTCATATTCTAGACTACGCAAAAATCAGTAAAAAAAAAAAAAGCTCCATAGAATATGGGATAAGAATATTTTTTACTGATTTTTGCGTTGAACATGTGTTCAAGAAGACTTTTCTAGTTAGCTTATCTTTGAAGCCTTTCTTATCTTTTTGAAGTGATAAAGCCAACACAGGAATTAAACATAGTCCAAACGTTTTTACATATTCCATAACAGATACGAACCATGATTACAAATGTAAGATCACACTTTTCGCCCTTATTCCCCCTCCCCAAGCTTGGCTTTTTCAAAGTTAATAAGTAAAACTCAACGGACCTAAGTGCAGCATTTATTCCGAAATCTGTGTTTTTATAAACCCTTCTATGTTTATTTTTCATTTAAACAACCCCATTCTATGTCTGTTGGTCCGAGCCTATTATCCACTAATCCGGCGCGGATTCCAGCCATTTTAAAAGGGTTGAAACACATGCAAGTCATATAAAAAGGGTGGTTCCAACCATATGTCACCATACAAAAGCCACTGACAAATGATCACTGATTAGAACATCGTATGATTATAATTATTCAACATGTATATGAAATAAATTATCGTTCAAACAATTTCATATAATCACTTAATTCTAAAGACGAATGATTAACTTTAGATATTTCTGATTTTGAAACAAATTGCATAAGATTACCAATCAATAAAGTTGTACTTTGATTTGTAAAACTTCTTGATTTGTATCTTGTTGATTTGTAACTTGTAGCTTTTCTTGAGAAACTGAACTTCTCATTGGCTGGCAGCGGAAACAATTACACTGACAAATTATCACAAATTAAGAAATGTAGAATTTCATGTAACGAACGAAGAAAATACATTAACAAATTAAGAAATTGCATTTACACATTAAGAAGTTACATTTCAGAAATCAAGAAATGTAGAAATTCATGTAACGGATGGAAAAAATGCATGTTACAAATTAAATTACACTTTACAAATTAAGAAATTGCATGTAACAAATTAAGAAATTGCATTTTCCAAATTAAGAAATGTATAATTATGGCGGATATTCCCTTCCATAGAATACTAGTACCTAAGTTTACGGCACCAAAACAAACCTATCATTTCCCTCTCCATAGTATTCATACCGAGTGTGGCGAATGATTCATTGATTGATTGATACATATAGTTGTTTGATAAACATCAACTGAGAACCATTGAGCAATATATCCAATAAGTAATTTCTTCAAAGTGGGTCGACCGGGATAAGGGCTGGAAATTCAAGATGGCAACTGGAAAAAAACATAAATTGGATAAAAAAGACATAAATTGCTCCTAGCAACCTACGAACCCCTCAAAGAGTTGCTGCAAGTTGTGTATAACGAGCAGAGAGCGTGGCACTGATTCATCTCGAGGCACCGGATTTGTCGTCCCAATTAAAATAAATTTGATATAAAATTACTGCAGAAAAGCCGAGAAACGCACACATCTACATGCACACTTGCTACCACATGAATAAGACAGAATGCAAGTTTAAATGAATAATAACGATACTTATAATAAAAAATACAGAAAGTTGCAGGTCCTTCGTCACATAACCCCTCTCGTAATTCAATTTAACAAGGAGTAGGTGTCCGACGTACACACCCCAAAAAGCACTTAGACGTTACAACTCATTGTTGCCAAGCTGCTGATCTCTGAACTCATTATCTTCGGTAATTGGGGATATGTCTGTCAAAAATATTTAGCTCATTCAAAATATCATTTAAAAGTATTTGTAGGTATCTGACAGATCCGAAAAGTACTCAGCCGTTACAAACCATCACTGTCAAGAAAAAACTCATCAAAGATACCAGGCTAAGGGAGCTACCATTTGATTTTTATGTTTTTATGAGGGGGCTAGGATGAAATTTGAAAAAATAGGCAGGACAGGAGTTTTGAGTAAAAATAAGGCAGAATGAGACACCTGCAAAAAAAAAGTCAGGATGACAATTTAGGTAAAAAAGTCAGGTTAAACTTTAAAAAAAAAAGACAGGACCGAACAGAGTGAAAAGTAAAAGGCAGGACAGAGATTACAACTAAAAAAAAAGGCAGGACAAAATTTTTCATCCTAGCCCCCCATAAAAATCAAATGGTAGCTCCCTAAGAACGTCAGACACGCGTTTAATTCGTCTACAAAAGACTCACCAGTGAAGTCAGAATAAAAAAGTCAAAACGTAAAGCTGATGGCTAAACTTGTCGTCGTTCAATGGTATGCAAAAAGGGTGAAAATGGTATAAAACAAGTTATAAACACAAGGAGATGTGGTGTGTCAATGAGTCCAAATGACGTGCATGTAATCAAATATACTAGGTCATTGCATAACCTTCAACTTACGATCTATATTCTAATAGAAAATGAAAGGATCTAATGACTTTTAAAGCAAAAATAAACATTATATTGATAAATGTATAACTATAAACCTTACAGCCTAATTTTCTCACAATAGAACAAGTCTTAGAATTCAATATCTATTATGCAGATTTTGTATGGGAATCCCAGTAGGTTAAAACTATTACTAAATAACATATTTATCAAAGCCTTTTATAATTTCCCTATTGTATCTCTATGTTAAACCAAACGTTAGTATTAGAAACTTTCATTATGGATCTAAGCTTCGTGATGTAAATGCATACCGAAAGAGCTCAAATAAGGGACAAGGCTATCATTTGTATATAAAAGAATGACTTTTGTGGATACGTCTCAATTTTCTTTAATTGAAAAGACAGTAATGATTGTTTACATCTTTCTGTTATACATGTGGACAACGCTTGTAACTTTCTGATATGTGAATATACCAGTTGAGGAATTTAAAAAAAATATTTTCTTTTTTCTATTCCAAAACAATTTTTTAGCATATGCAAGTAAATGTTGGAGAGGGATCGTCATTTAATAAATATTAAATATGTTTCTCAGTCTTTAGTTTTCTATGTTGTGTTTTCCTGATGAAGGTATAAATTCAGACTTGCACTTTGGATGCATCAGATTTATAAACTGTATAATGTATATTCATTTTCTCTCGAATTATGTCGTTTACAGTCAAAGCTATATATAGACTGCTAGATCTTTCTCAGAGATCGAAATCATATGATAGAGGGAAGATAAATCAATAATAATCAAGAAAAGTTCGCCACCCGTTCCAGGCCAGTAGCCTCATCAGTGGTTCTCTTATGTCATATCTAAGTATTTTTATATTTTGAGAATTAGTTGTTGGTGGCAGATCTTTAAAAAGTTTGATATTTTTTTTAACTTCTTCAAAACTGTTTCTACTCGGTGTGATTTAAAGTTATGTGTATTGAAAAAATCACATATCGATTTGTTGAATAAATTACAAGTAGGAATATTTACCTTTAGATGATTTCATGTTTTTGCGCGTCAGCGATACAAAATCTCACAATAAAATTGAGAATGGAAATGGGGAATATGTCAAAGAGACAACAACCCGACCAAAGAGCAGACAACAGCCGAAGGCCACCAATGGGTCTTCAACGCAGCGAGAAAATCCCGCACCCGGAGGTGGTCCTCAGCTGGCCCCTAAATAAAAATGTGTCGTAGTTCAGTGAAAATGGACTTCACACTAAACTCCAAAACATATAAATGAACTAAAATTAAAAAACATACAAGACTAACAAAGGCCAGAGGCTCCTGACTTGGTACAGGCGCAAAATAGAATTGACGTGTTTATGTCACTGCGTCAACGGTTAATAAATCTTGCAATACAATTAACATGTATATGTCATTGCGTCTATGGTACAGAAATCTAATAATATAATTGACATGTAGGTGTCATTGCGTCAATGGTACAGAAATCTAACAATACAATTCCCATGTATATGTCACTGCGTAAGTGGTATAAAAATCTAACAATAAAACTGATATATGGTGTCACTGGGTCATTAGTACAGAAATCTAACAGTACTATTGACATGAATATGTCACTGCGCTAGTGGTACAGACATCTCACAATGCAATTGACATTAATATGTCACTGCGTCAATGATACAGAAATCTAACTACAAAATTGACATGTGCTGGCACTAGGTTATTGGTACAGAAAGTACAGAAATCTAACAGTACAATTGACATGCATATGTCACTGCGCCAAAGACACAGAAATTTTACAATACAATTGACATGTTTATGTGAGCACTGCGTCAAAGACACAGACATTTCACAATATAATTGACATGTATATGTCACTGCGTCAAAGACACAGAAATCAAACAATACAATTGACATATACTAAAATATAAAAATACAGAATAATGGGTAAAAATATAAAGAATAGAGAAAATGTCCTAAAAATTACAAAATATAGAAATGAAAGACCCCATCCAGACCCTCATGTATAGACGCATTTACAGATTCATCCTTGACCGCAAGTCTTCCGATACAAAATAACTACAAATTACACATAGAGTTACGAATACGGGCACCATTCCAATTAAAAAAAGTCGTAGATTGAATGATCGTTGCTGCTAACGTCCAGTGGGAAATATTACGTTTACTTATGAGTAATGAGTTGTTGCAGCATTGAAATACAACATGATGTAAAATATAATTTTATTATACAAAATATTCTGGCTTAATGGCAACACGTTACGTTACAGACAACTTTTCATTGATTGAAAAGCTGGCATATTCCTCTGATCGGTACGAAATGACGCAATAATTATACTTAACTATCCGAGCAGTGCACGTGACACACAGAGTGAATGCATGAGGATATTTGTTTCTCGTGGCATATAATTCACTTGAGTTCTGAAAATTAAGAACAAAACAAACTATATGCCACGCAGTTGACACGAAACACATGCAGTATGCAGCTTATAGTACGTTAAATGACAGTGTGTTCT
>JAASAO010003531.1:0-10890 GCA_017311375.1 Mytilus coruscus
CCAAATGATGCTGACATGGTTCTTTGTATTAAGTCTAGTGGGCCTGCTGGGACCAAATGATGCTGACATGGTTCTTTATATTAAGTCTAGTGGGCCTGCTGAGACCAAATGATGCTGACATGGTTCTTTGTATTAAATCTAGTGGGCCTGCTGAGACCAAATGATGCTGACATGGTTCTTTATATTAAGTCTAGTGGGCCTGCTGGGACCAAATGATGCTGACATGGTTCTTTGTATTAAGTCTAGTGGGCCTGCTGGGACCAAATGATGCTGACATGGTTCTTTGTATTAAATCTAGTGGGCCTGCTGAGACCAAATGATGCTGACATGGTTCTTTGTATTAAGTCTAGTGGGCCTGCTGGGACCAAATGATGCTGACATGGTTCTTTGTATTAAATCTAGTGGGCCTGCTGGGACCAAATGATGCTGACATGGTTCTTTGTATTAAGTCTAGTGGGCCTGCTGGGACCAAATGATGCTGACATGGTTCTTTGTATTAAATCTAGTGGGCCTGCTGAGACCAAATGATGCTGACATGGTTCTTTGTATTAAATCTAGTGGGCCTGCTGAGACCAAATGATGCTGACATGGTTCTTTGTATTAAATCTAGTGGGCCTGCTGAGACCAAATGATGCTGACATGGTTCTTTGTATTAAGTCTAGTGGGCCTGCTGAGACCAAATGATGCTGACATGGTTCTTTATATTAAGTCTAGTGGGCCTGCTGAGACCAAATGATGCTGACATGGTTCTTTGTATTAAATCTAGTGGGCCTGCTGGGACCAAATGATGCTGACATGGTTCTTTGTATTAAATCTAGTGGGCCTGCTGAGACCAAATGATGCTGACATGGTTCTTTGTATTAAATCTAGTGGGCCTGCTGGGACCAAATGATGCTGACATGGTTCTTTGTATTAAGTCTAGTGGGCCTGCTGAGACCAAATGATGCTGACATGGTTCTTTGTATTAAGTCTAGTGGGCCTGCTGAGACCAAATGATGCTGACATGGTTCTTTGTATTAAGTCTAGTGGGCCTGCTGGGACCAAATGATGCTGACATGGTTCTTTGTATTAAGTCTAGTGGGCCTGCTGGGACCAAATGATGCTGACATGGTTCTTTGTATTAAATCTAGTGGGCCTGCTGAGACCAAATGATGCTGACATGGTTCTTTGTATTAAGTCTAGTGGGCCTGCTGGGACCAAATGATGCTGACATGATTCTTTGTATTAAATCTAGTGAGCCTGCTGGGACAAAATGATGCTGACATGGTTCTTTGTATTAAATCTAGTGGGCCTGCTGGGACCAAATGATGCTGACATGGTTCTTTGTATTAAATCTAGTGGGCCTGCTGAGACCAAATGATGCTGACATGGTTCTTTATATTAAGTCTAGTGGGCCTGCTGGGACCAAATGATGCTGACATGGTTCTTTGTATTAAGTCTAGTGAGCCTGCTGGGACCAAATGATGCTGACATGGTTCTTTATATTAAGTCTAGTGAGCCTGCTGGGACCAAATGATGCTGACATGGTTCTTTGCTCATGTTGCTCTTTTAGAATTATGTTTATTGGCACCCAACACAGTTATTGTTGTGATATGTTTGTTCTTTTATCCCTGCACAATGATAATATAGAAACAGCCTTCATCTGTCTGTCACATTTCTTGTTTATATGATAATTTGAGGAGAAAATACCAGATTCCAAATTTGATTGTGATTGGTTATCATTTTTAGGTTACTGTATAACATTTTCGCTCATTTGTGAAGATCATAAAACAAACTGCAGTTATTGACATTCTCGTCCTATAGTCTATGGGGGAAAGTTGTGTCATAGTGTCATGTTTAATATGCCAAAATATTTTTGACATCATAGTTGGAAGATTTTGTATAAATTTTTAGATGGAAGTAATTCATCAGAAATTTTGGGGTGAAAACTAAGTTTTTGTTAGAAATGTTGGATTTTGAGGATTGAATTTCATTTATGCTATAATTTGAGTCCGAATGACAAGACTTCAAGCTGATGTTTATATTCATGAATAAGACAGCAACCCAACTACAAAAAAAAAAAACTAAAACCAAAAGACATGCTGAAATATTACTTGTACTAATTTTTTTTTTTGTATTAAAAACATAATTATACTAGTCTATTGATACACCACCCTCCCTCTTCTCCTCACCGAACACTAAAAAAAAAGCTAGAAGCTAGAAAGTCATGATGTACTATCACTCTAGGTCATAGAATTCAAACATGAACTAATTTAAAATTGTATTGCAAAGGGAATTAACTGCTTAAATTACCACCTTCACATAAAAGTCCCAATGGTGAGGCATTGAACAAGTCAACCCATAACTTTTATTTTGGCCTTGCATTGGCTGCTTCAAAAATCACGATGTTTCCATTTATATATTCTATGAGCAATATTTAAATGTCTAAGTAAGGAGTTACCATGTACTTAACAATGAGATAGTATGCAAATTCTTGTTTTTAAGATAAATTTGCATTATTTATCATAAATAAAATAGTTAAGGGTCATTGTATTGAAACAATGTGGTTTGAAGTAAAACCAGATTATAAAAATCATTTTACTATGTTTTGTGTACAGACCTCCAAAGTCAACAATAGACTGGATTGATGATTTTGAAAAGAACTAGGAATGGCAGTGACCATTAATTCAGATATAATATTATTGGGGGATTTTAATATGAATTTTAAAGCTCCAAGCAAACCTCCTCAAAAATGGCTGAGTGTTTTAGAATCATTCAATCTTCAGCAATTGATTGTAGATGCTACAAGGGTCACAAAGGATTCTAGTACATTGATTGATCATATCTATGTCAGTAATCTAGATAAGGTACAGGAATCACATGTCTGTAAATATGCAATTAGTGACCATTATCCTATCTGTTTAACAAGGAATGAAGTTAATAAAGACAAAAGAATACACACAGTACAATCACATACAGGAATTTCAAAAATTTGATCAAAATGAATTTCTATTAGACCTACAAAGTACACCTTTTATAAAATTGAATTTGAAGACAATCCTTCTGTCTGTCTCCAATTATTTTATGATATGTTGAACAAAGTTTTAGATAAACATGCCCTGTTGTTGAAAAGAGAGTTAAAAGGATAGGCAACCTGATTGGTATAATAGTGAAATTATATATGCTAGGAACATGAGGATAAATATAATGCACTTGGATTGTGGAGTGAATATAGATTTTGGAGAAATAAAACTAAACAAATAATAGAGAATTCAAAAAAGAACTATTATAAAAACATGGTAAAAGACTCTAATGACTCAAAATCTTTATGGAAATGCCTTCATAGCTTGAACCCTAAAGTTAAAAAATCCCCACATGAGTTAGCTACAGATGAGAATAATACAACAAATAATAAAAAATCTATAGCAGATACTTTTAATAACTTTTTTACTTCCTGTGCTGAAGAACTAAGAGAGCAAAGGGACATTACCTCTGTTGACAAGGCAGATTTCAATAATCTTAACACATTCATTAAAAATCAATTAAAAACAAAAACATGAGAAATTTACCATACCACCAATAAAGATAAATGAGCTATTTGATGAGTTAATTAAACTTGATGTAAATAAATCATCAGGAACTGATAATATTGGACCCCAAATCCTTAAAATAAGTGCCCCATATATTGCCTCTCCTCTCACATATATATTCAACAGAATGATAGATACTGGTATATATCCTTCATTACTGAAAAATGCTAAGGTAACACCAGTTTACAAAGATGGTGATAAGGTTTTAGCAACAAATTATAGACCAATTTCTGTACTTCCATCTCTATCAAAAGTATTAGAAAGGCATGTCTCAAATAACATGTACAAATACTTGTCTAAATTTAAACTTTTACATCCTACACAATCAGGTTTCAGGCCACATCATTCTTGTCAAACTGCACTTATTGATATCATTGACAAATGGCTGCAAGAAATGAATGATGGTAACTTAAACCTAGCAATACTGTTGGACTTCAAAAAAGCATTTGATCTTGTAGATCATGACATTCTTTGCTTAAAGCTTGCTATTTACGGATTCAGTGAGTCTGCAGTAGGTTTTTTCAGGTCATATCTAAGTAATAGAACACAGCAAGTAAACATTTGCAATGTTAATTCTGATAAAAAAGATGTGAAATTTGGTGTCCCCCAAGGATCTATACTAGGTCCTCTATTATTTGTCTTATTTATAAATGACCTTCCCCTTTGCATTAAAAATTGTAAAACAGACTTGTATGCGGATGATACTACTCTTCATAAATCCGGGAAAAGCATAGAAAATTTACATGATGAGGTTCAAGAAGATTTATGCAGAGTTGAAGAATGGTGCAAAATGAATAATATGTTCATCAATACCAAAAAAACAAAATGTTTGGTTACTGGAACAAGTAAGAAGTTATCAACTCAATCTTTTCAACCAAATTTAGTAATAAATTCAGAAACACTACAAAATTCATCATGTGAGAAATTATTAGGTGTTAAAATTGACAGCACACTTAGCTGGACAAATCAAATCGATCAAATTTGTGCTAGCATTTCATCAAGAATATACCTTCTTTCTAAATTAAAGAAATTTTTAGATATTAATGCCAGGAAAGCATATTATAATGGGTATATTCTGCCTCTCATCGATTACTGCTGTATTGTTTGGGAGATTGTAAAAATGAAGGATAGTAAGAATATTAAAACTTCAAAAGAGCAGCAAGATTAATTCTTGATGCAGACCCATTATCCCCATCAGCCCCTTATTTAAAAACTTGGATGGATGACAGTAGAAAACAGAATCAAATACCACAAATATTTATTGCTATTTAAATGTATGCGGAAAGAAGCACCACAGTACCTACTTCAAAAGTTTCAACTTATATCTGTTATTAATCCTTATGCTTTAAGGGTGTTACTCATGGTAATTTGATAGTTCGAAGCGAAAACTGAACTGTTTAAAAATCTTTGCTTATTCTGGATCAGTTTTATGGAACGGACTACCATATGAAATGCGTAAAGTGCAAAACACTTATTCTTTTAAACAAATTATAAAACAATACTTGAGACAGTCCCAATATTCATTCTTGAAATGATTGCAACTATTACTCTTTTTTAGAATGTATGATTTTGATTTGTATATTATATATATTTACTACATGCAATCTGTAACTGTTTTATATGTTTTAATTATGGTACATGTACATTGAACTATTATGTCTATACGAATTGTGTTAATATGTTGTATGTTTGCTTTTTTCTCTTATATTATTTTTTGTACTTGTATTGTATATGAGGGCCTCAGGAAGATTAGTAATTGTAACTAACTGTGTTTACCCTCTTTAAATAAAGAATTTATTATTATTATTATTATTATTATTGGCTAGAACAATAGACAATTTCTCCACATGAAAAATATTACAGATTTTAGTTTGGGTGTCTAATATTGATAATATTGATATGGTTATTTTTTTTGTCTTTTTATTTCAACATCTTCAGCATGAGTTATATAATTAATATACATATCATAACATCTTACAAGCTGTTAAGATGAAGATGAAAACCATTTATTTAGGATTAATGATATTGTCAGTTAGTATTGTTTTGCAGGTGCATAAGGAAGCTGTGAACCTTGGTGTGATCTGAGATAAAGAAAGATACATTCACAATATTCCAGATGTTATACAGCAGGCAGGTACATCTCCGGTAAATAACCTACTGGATGGAGCATATTCTTTCTAAAATAATGCTAACTTTTATTTAAGGCTAATGGAAACTGAAACTTTAGGACAATATCTAGAAAAATTATTTTGCTACTTTTTTTAAGATTTCACAATTTTGTTGGTATACAGATTTTGCCTTTGTTTATAGTTCAGTACTTGTCCAAGGATATGAAGGGCTAACTTCGTAGAAGTTGATGGAATGTCAATTTTTACATTTTCAGTATGCTTTAATAGCAGATTTATTCCTGTATTGCTATGAATCTCAGTTTATGACCAAACTCAGTAAAGACACGTCATTGTTACATTTGGTTGATACATTCAACAATACCTTCCGTTATCTAGATGATATTTTTTCGTTAAATAATACAGAGTTTTCTAAATATACTACCGAAATTTACCCAATAGAACTTACTTTAACTAAATCTAACATAAACAGCAGCAGTTGTCCTTTTCTGGACTTGGACATTTCAATCTCTAAAGGAAAACTCCATACGAAAATTTACGACAAAAGAGACGATTTTTCATTCCCTATTGTTAATTTTCCTTTTTTAGACGGCGATGTTCCTTTGGCTCCATCATACGGTGTGTATATATCCCAACTTGTTCGTTATGCCCGTGTGTGTAGTGATGTCATAGATTTTAACGAACGTAATCAATGCATCACTAGTAAATTATTAAGTCAGGGATTTCGTTACCATAAATTACGTTAAACTTTTGCTAAGTTCTTTCATAGATACAAAGATTTGATTAGTAAATTTGGCTGTACCTGTAGAAAACTGATTAAAAACGGTATTTCACATCCTAAATTTTACGGTAATATTGTACTTAAAGCGCGGAAATCACTATATGATCCGTGTAAACTCATCGAACCTTTAAATAAACTTATTAGTTCAGGTTATCTTACCAATGTTGTAATTAGATCTTTGAATATAGTTTACATTGGCACTAATATCGATTTTGTCATCAGCAAATTAAAACATAACTAAATTTGTATTCTTTTCAAACGGGATGTTTAAAGACACACCCACGTTCATTTTGATCTATAAAGAGGTTAAACTCCTAACTATCCTACTGTCTGTCGATACATTTATTTTGGCATTGCACTAGTCATGTCTTCTTTGACTGTCCATGGCGTTAAAATACTAAATCCCTGGGATGTGTTTTAGTTGATTTTAGTCTCTGATGCATGATTTTTTATTATTAATTGTTTTGGCTTTTACAGTGTTCCAGCTAGGCCGTTTTCACAGGACGGTCCGCCCGCCCTTTCCCGAGTGCCGCCCTGTGCCTTTTTTGCAGTTTCCAGGGCGCCCTGCCTTTTTGAAGATCGATTGTATTTTATTTTGTTCTTTATAAATGTTATGATCCGCCATTACGAAATTTTACCTTGCGGCCAGTTTATGATTTTGTTTACGACCCCAAGCTAATCAACGGTTACAACAGGTGTCATAATCTGTTGTTACAGGTAATCCGTTTATCGGATGGGTCATTAATGATCATCAACATTAATTCATTCAAATAGAATCGGTCAGTCGGCATGAAGAAATGTTTATACAACTACACAATTTGGGAGGTTTACCGTAGTTTCATGGAGAAAACGTAATTGACAGAAAGTCGAAAACCATAATCAACTTGTTAAAAAACATCGTTTTACTTGTTTTCCGTAATTTTTTTTAGCAAATTCAGAAGTATTTGTCTTTGCCTGCCCTCACTTTTGATACGAAAATAACAAAACCGGCTGCCATTGTTAATCGATTTACTTCTTCTATGTACTGTATAATCTTCCAAAGAAGGAGCACACCGAATAAAGAAAGATAACTCATTTTGGGATACGATTGCTTTCAAGCAATCTGTAGACTTATACCGGTGGCTCAGAGCATTGCCCTCACGTCAATCGTTTTATTCTAAACATTAAGGAACATCTCAGATTCTTATGATTGTCTTGCTTTAAAGGTAAAACAAACAAAGGGATTGAACTTAAACAACTTTCCTATAATGTTCTTTTCATAATCTTCATGTTTGATAATTCCTAGACTTATATGCGTGTTTTAACATCACGGAAAATCAGAATTAAGCAGTATTTATATTTAGTGTATTTATAAATTTAGAAACACGTCAGAGGAATTCCCAGTTTTGATAAAATGTGAGAGTTCTCTGAATTCCAATAAATCTCTTTCTGTCATATAAGAACTGAAGTGGAGTTTTCTTATATGTTACCGTTATGAAACTGGTATTTGAGATTGTAATTCCATAAAGAAATAGAGAACCGTCTAGGTCGTTTAATAAACATTAATATACGTTCTTGCTCCAGGGTTTGTTTTGGAAATTATGCGCATGCGTATAGTTTTCTTGACTTCAAGGGGTTTTAGATTGAATGGTTGCTCTGGATTCCCCACTCAATTAATTAATTTATAACTCATGGGATCTTTTCTATGTATGTCTGCTATTGAGGGTTATTGTTGTTGCATAATTTTAATTCATATGCATCATTTAAATTAAAATAAATGTAGTCCTTATCGTAGAACACCCTTCAGGCGAAATGGAGTCTTCCATATTATCGTTTCGAGTTGTCTCCCTTCCGGAAGTAACTTCCGTGAATTCTGAAACAACACGTCGAGTATTAGCTCGTTCTGTCAATAAACGTCGTATTATATTAAAAACGATCGCAATTTAAACCGATAAATGTGTACGGAAAGGAGTCATGATCACTGACCCAAAGGAAATTAAATATTTAAAGAGTTAGGAATGGGGTTCCTCCTAGAATTAACGTAGGAAAATAGGTGATAAGATACGAAGTGAAATACCCAAATCGAAATACCTTCTCTCACTCTGAGTCTCAGTGACTGCTGTGGAAAGTAAACTTGGAATTGATAGTACAAACATAAAACAGAATAGGCCTAATTACATTGTTCATACACTTTTATCCGGGATTGGCTATTTTGTAACTATTTTACATGTGCAGTTGAATTAGTTTTGAAAATAATATTATCCAGCTACATGTATACATGTGTCAATGAAACAACGGCAGTCGTATCCTCAGAGCAATCTGCTCTTTGATTATTTTTCCTAGCATTGAGTTACCTACTTAAGATATTCTAAGATATGTCTACATACATCTGGCTTTATAATTTATATGTTTAGGTCTTTTGAATTATGGGAAAAGTTAAAGAGGGTGTTTGTAGCAGGGTGGGTAGGATGCCTTGGTCATCTTTTTCTGTATTCTTTATTTTTAATACAAATTTTCACTGTTCACTATATCCTTACATTGTGCATTTACTGAGCACAGCTGCTGTATTGCCATTAAGCACAGCAGAGATAGAAAGGTCTTTCCAGGTATAACTTGTATGACCATAGAAACAGAATGAAGCAGGAAACCCTGCAAAACATGCATATAAAGCTAAACTGTGACAAGCAATGCCTTGAAAACTTGTGTGACAAGGTGGTTGACAAGTTTTTCAGCATAAAAGTAGACAGATAGAGTTTTATCTGGGCTAATCATGTTGTACTTGTATATATATAACCATTGATTCAATGAATAAAGACAATGTTTGATTAATATCTTTATTAAAACATGCCCTTTTCATATAATCATATCACGGGTTAAATGCCCTTTTTCAGGATTGGCACCCTGCCCTTTTGAAATCCTAGCTGGAACACTGTTTTAACTAGCTGTCAGTAACTGCAGTACTCTCAAATCGTACTTTCTTGTTTATTTGACCTGTTGATTCTATTGTAATGCTTTTTGTTATTTAATGTTATTCAGGGTTATATCTGGTCTATATACCAGCTTTGATAAGTGTTTGGTACTAATATAAATTTCCACTGATACTATGAACATCAAAATTATTTATTTTGTTAAAATATTTCCTTTCTCTATTGTAACTGTATACGTATACCTAACAACAAAATTATTTTATTTACCTGTGTTTAAAGTTATTGCAAATGGCTGATATTTTGTTCGAGCATATTGTTTTTCTTAAATTGTTTAACATTTCCTACCGATATAACATGTTACTTTTATTATTCTTCCTTAGTTTATTTATTTTGAATTTGCATTGTATCATAGGTCAAATTTATTTGTTCAGTGTATGTTCAATGGTGTTACTATGTCCTTTGATTGAGTTAAGCTATTTCAGTTGATATTTTATAGTGTGTCTTTCTATGTTGTGATGTTACACTATTGTTTCAGAAAAGGGTGAAGGTTTGGTACCATTAAACGTTTAAACCCGCTGCATTTGTTTGCACCTGTCCTAAGTCAGGAATCTGATGTTCAGTAGTTGTCGTTTGTTGATGTGGTTCATAAGTGTTTCTCGTTTCGTTTTTATATAGATTAGACCGTTGGTTTTCCGTTTGAATGGTTTTACACTAGTAATTTTGGGGCCCTTTATAGCTTACTGTTCGGTGTGAGCCTAGGCTCTGTGTTGAAGACCGTACTTTGACCTATAATGGTTTAGATTTATAAATTTTGACTTGGATGGAGAGTTGTCTCATTGGCACTCATACCACATCTTCTTATATCTATTTATGCTGCATCGATAGAGGCATCATGTTTTACCCCATTCATTATCTCTGTTCATTGGTTTGTTCCTGCAATTACTACAATTTTTAAGGTGAACAGTTTTCTGTAGAATGTTTTACACACTGATTTTTGGTGTGTAATGTGAGAATACCCATATATACAAATTTTTGTGAACATAAAAATAAAGTAAAGATATTAATTCAGAAAAGGAAGTTAGTTGAACCTACATTATATGGTTTTGCTCATTATTGAAGGTTGTACAGTGACCACTAACTGCTTACATTTCTTTGGTTTTAATGGATAGTCATTTCATTTTCAAGAGTGCCACATTTATTTTATTTTTTTACAGTACTGTAGTCAATTTATTTAAAACATTTTGGAAATGCATTTCATGATTCATCCCTTTTGAGCTAGAAGGTTATAATTTTTTGGAATAAATTTTTAAAGATGTGCATTTTTCCAGGGCCATTATTTTCTTTAATTATTCCAAAAATTATGTATAGACATAATAAACTAACTGTCATATATGTGGTACACATTCCAAGCCAGAATATTGTGGCAAAGTGTTGTATGTTAAATAAAAAAAAAAACACTATAAATTT
Source organism: Mytilus coruscus (assembly GCA_017311375.1). Lineage (NCBI taxonomy): Eukaryota > Metazoa > Mollusca > Bivalvia > Mytilida > Mytilidae > Mytilus > Mytilus coruscus. Next base: position 10,850 of record JAASAO010003531.1, read on the forward strand.
TATGTGTCTAATGCATTTTTTAATTTACCTTCATCAGGAAA
>JAASAO010002486.1:0-24466 GCA_017311375.1 Mytilus coruscus
AAAATTTATAAAGTAAACCATTATAGGTCAAAGTACGGTCTTCAACACGGAGCCTTGGCTCACACGAACAGTAAGCTATAAAGGGCCCCAAAATTACTAGTGTAAAACCATTCAAACAAGTTTGTTAACCATAGAATTTGATAGTATTTCTGCCAGTGATTTTCCTACCTTTTTTCAATGGGGCCTGGGCCCTAGGCAATTGGGAAAAATGTGTCATATAACATGTGAATTGGGAAAAAATAAATCATTGTTTTCATCATAGTTTAATATTTGAATTCCAATTTTCTATCATGTTCATATTTGAACATATCATTTTTTTCTTGATGCATGTTAATATATATCATCAGAGTTTGACAGTAACTAATTTCTTTAATAGCCCAGAGGGCTATTTAAATTGTTTTTAAAGTCTTCCAACTCTGCTAGCCTGTCAAATTCTAAAGGCAAGACCAAAGGCACGACCAGCGCTAATTTCGACCCCTGAGGTTCATAGAAATCGGGTTCACAGTCAGAGCTCTGACATAAACAAGTCAGAATAAACTGACTTCTTCCAGTCAGAAAGTGTTTTGAAATTCTGACCTGTACGCGTCAGTTTTGTTTTCGTAGTTTTCCATCGAATCCGTCAAACCAGAAGTTATTTTGAAATTGCACGATCTATTTCAAATGCGATCACGTGGTTTTTGCGAGAATTCACGTGATTGAATGTTGTTGTTTTGGAAGTGTCACGAAGAGAAGTCAATGAGTACTTTATTGATTATTTACGTTTTAGTGAAAATCTCGGTCATTGTGGGCATTTTCAGAAGGGTAATACATATACCCTCCGTATTTTTATGGCGATTTATATATTTTTGTGTATAAAGGAGTTTCATGCCAGTGATGTTTTGCTGATTCATGAAGCGCGTGACCTGTAAATACGGGGCGTGGTCTGTGAGATGACCTGGTGTTTGCCAATTCTGACTTGTTCACGTCAGAAAATGTTGTTATTGTAATGAATTGTTATTTTCGGAAATAACTCGTGTTGTCTTAAACAGGATTAACCTTATTTTCCTATTCGAAAAGTAAACTATTACTTCGAGCAAACGTTCTGACCATCATTACGTAATTTCAGACAGACATTACGTAGTATTTCTATTTTTAAACTAAATCATGAATTGATTTTTTAACTGTTCTGAGTTGACTTAAATCTTTGTTTTTTTTTCGTTTCTCTTTTTGTAGCAACTATTTGATTTTCTTTTTTGGGGGTATTTTTTTTTGGATTTTTTTTATTAATTTTTGGAGAAAAAAATATTTTGTTTTTGTTTTAAAGCCTGAGAAAGAAAAAAATGTTTCACCTTCAATTGCCACTATATTTTTTTTGTTTAAATGCTAAAGTTGACAGAAAAACATTGTTTTTGACTTTGAAATTTATACATCTATAATTCTAATCTGTAATTTATAACCGACCATAGATGCTTAGCCACATGAAGCATTCAGCTCTTATTTGTAATACATGTACCGTGTAATACAGATAGTCTTTGTTTCTTCAGAATTTAGAATAAAATTTGAAGTCAACATTCTGACCTCAAAAGTCAGAATTTTTGACGATACTAAGGTCAGAAAAACTCGGAATGTTTTAAACAAATGATTTCTTTATTGTTTAAAGTATTTTAGAATATGAATGCACTTGTTGTGTTAGTAACTTTAGAATGTACTCCTCTGACCCTAGGGGGTGTCTGGATTATTTTGGATAAAACAATATTTGGTTTTGTTTTTGACCCTGAGAAAAAAGTTTGTTTCACCTGCAACTGTCAATATACATGTTCATGTAATCATTCAATGTTATGATAAAATTGAAAGAAAAAAATGTTTTGACTTTGAAATTTATACATCTATGATTCTAAACTGAAATTAATAATGGACAATCACCACAGATGCTTTGCCCCATGAAGCATTACCTCTGGTTGCAGATCCAGGTGCCCCTTTATAAAAGTTCTGTATCTGTCACTGATCTTTTATTTGAAATACAGATAGTCTTTGTTTCTTAGGAATTTAGAAGAAAATTAGTAGTCAATATTCTGACCTTAAAAGTCAGAATTTACTGACCTTAAAGTCAGAATTTTCTGACTTATTAAGGTCAGAAAAACTCAGGATTTATGAAACGAAACTGAATTCTTTATTGTTTAAGTATTTTTGATTTTTTGGGGTGGTTATGGATTTTTTCGATGTTTTTATTCAGTTATTGGAGAAAAAATAATTTGTTTTCAACCCTGAGAAAGAAAAAATGTTTCATCCTCAACTGCCACTATATTTTTTTTGTATAAATGCTAAAGTTGAAAGAAAAACAATGTTTTGACTTTGAAATTTATACATCTATAATTCTAATCTGTAATTTATAACCGACCATAGATGCTTAGCCTCATGAAGCATTCAGCTCTTATTTGTAATACATGTACAGTGTAATACAGATATAGTCTTTGTTTCTTCAGAATTTAGAATAAAATTTGAAGTCAATATTCTGACCTCAAAAGTCAGAATTTTTGACTTACTAAGGTCAGAAAACTTAGAATGTTTTAAACAAATGATTTCTTTGTTGTTTAAAGTACCTTAGAATATGAATGCACTTGTTATGTTAGTAACTTTAGAATGTACTCCTCTGACCGTGGGTGGGGTGGGGTTTGTCTATGGATTTTAAAAATTTTCTTTTATTCAGTTTTTGGAGAAAAAATATTTTGTTTTGTTTTTGACCCTGAGAAAAAGTTTGTTTCACCCGCATTTGTCAATATACATTTGTACATGTACATGTAATCATTTAATGTTATGCTAAAATTGAAAGAAAAAGATGTTTTGACTTTGAAATTTATACATCTATGATTCTAAATTGAAATTAATAATGGACAATCACCACAGATGCTTAGCCCCATGAAGCATTACCTCTGGTGGCAGATCCAGGTGCCCCCTCCTTTATAAAAAGTACTGTATCTGCCACTGATCTTTTATTTGAAATACAGATAGTCTTTGTTTCTTCAGAATTTAGAAAAAATTAGTAGTCAATATTCTGACCTTAAAAGTCAGAATTTACTGACCTTAAAGTCAGAATTTTCTGACTTATTAAGGTCAGAAAAACTCAGGATTTATGAACAAAATTGAATTCTTTATTGTTTAAGTATTTTTGATTTTCTTGAGGGGGTGGTATGGATTTTTGATTTTTTTATTCAGTTATTGGAGAAAAAATAATTTGTTTTCAACGCTGAGAAAGAAAAAAATGTTTCATCCTCAACTGCAACTATATTTTTTTGTATAAATGCTAAAGTTGAAAGAAAAACAATGTTTTTGACTTTGAAATTTATACATCTATAATTCTAATCTGTAATTTATAACCGACCATAGATGCTTAGCCTCATGAAGCATTCAGCTCTTATTTGTAATACATGTACAGTGTAATACAGATATAGTCTTTGTTTCTTCAGAATTTAGAATAAAATTTTAAGTCAATATTCTGACCTCAAAAGTCAGAATTTTTGACTTACTAAGGTCAGAAAAACTTAGAATGTTTTAAACAAATGATTTCTTTGTTGTTTAAAGTACTTTAGAATATGAATGCACTTGTTATGTTAGTAACTTTAGAATGTACTCCTCTGACCGTGGGGTGGGTGGGGTGGGGTTTGTCTATGGATTTTAAAAATTTTCTTTTATTCAGTTTTTGGAGAAAAAATATTTTGTTTTGTTTTTGACCCTGAGAAAAAAGTTTGTTTCACCGCAACTGTCAATATACATTTGTACATGTACATGTAATCATTTAATGTTATGCTAAAATTGAAAGAAAAAGATGTTTTGACTTTGAAATTTATACATCTATGATTCTAAACTGAAATTAATAATGGACAATCACCACAGATGCTTAGCCCCATGAAGCATTACCTCTGGTGGCAGATCCAGGTGCCCCCTCCTTTATAAAAGTACTGTATCTGCCACTGATCTTTTATTTGAAATACAGATAGTCTTTGTTTCTTCAGAATTTAGAAAAAATTAGTAGTCAATATTCTGACCTTAAAGTCAGAATTTACTGACCTTAAAGTCAGAATTTTCTGACTTATTAAGGTCAGAAAACTCAGGATTTATGAAACAAAATTGAATTCTTTATTGTTTAAGTATTTTTGATTTTCTTGAGGGGGTGGTATGGATTTTTTTGATTTTTTATTCAGTTATTGGAGAAAAAATAATTTGTTTTCAACGCTGAGAAAGAAAAAATGTTTCATCCTCAACTGCAACTATATTTTTTGGTATAAATGCTAAAGTTGAAAGAAAACAATGTTTTTGACTTTGAAATTTATACATCTATAATTCTAATCTGTAATTTATAACCGACCATAGATGCTTAGCCTCATGAAGCATTCAGCTCTTATTTGTAATACATGTACAGTGTAATACAGATATAGTCTTTGTTTCTTCAGAATTTAGAATAAAATTTTAAGTCAATATTCTGACCTCAAAAGTCAGAATTTTTGACTTACTAAGGTCAGAAAAACTTAGAATGTTTTAAACAAATGATTTCTTTGTTGTTTAAAGTACTTCAGAATATGAATGCACTTGTTATGTTAGTAACTTTAGAATGTACTCCTCTGACCGTGGGGTGGGGTGGGGTGGGTTGTCTATGGATTTTAAAAATTTTCTTTTATTCAGTTTTTGGAGAAAAAATATTTTGTTTTGTTTTTGACCCTGAGAAAAAAAGTTTGTTTCACCCGCAACTGTCAATATACATTTGTACATGTACATGTAATCATTTAATGTTATGCTAAAATTGAAAGAAAAAAGATGTTTTTGACTTTGAAATTTATACATCTATGATTCTAAACTGAAATTAATAATGGACAATCACCACAGATGCTTAGCCCCATGAAGCATTACCTCTGGTGGCAGATCCAGGTGCCCCCCTCCTTTATAAAAAGTACTGTATCTGCCACTGATTTTTATTTGAAATACAGATAGTCTTTGTTTCTTCAGAATTTAGAAAAAATTAGTAGTCAATATTCTGACCTTAAAAGTCAGAATTTACTGACCTTAAAAGTCTCAGGTGCCAAAATTTCTTGTATTAAACTTTATTCTTAATCTGATTTTGTGTTTATATGACTGTTAGAATGTTATTTACATAAAATCATATGGTAGTGCACTACATTTTTGGGTGTGCTGCGTTCATTTGAAGTACCCAATTTTGCTGATTTTCTATTTTTCCTCATATTTTACATATTTTTAGGCTTATATCACAAACAAAAATCATAGTTCTACTGTTTAACTTTTTCATACTTTCATGTAAGTTGAGGTTGACCAATTAGAATAAATTTAACTTAAAAAAACCCAATAGATTTGTGTTAATCATGTTAATATAAGAAAGCTTAATCAAATTTTATTGTTTTTCGTTAAATTGTACATGTAGTCAATTTATTAAATTATTTTTCTCCTTTTAAAAATATAATAAAATATGAAAAATAAATTAACTACATGTACATGACATATTTGTTTTCCTTTGAAATTTATACATCTATAAATCTAATCTGAAATTATTAACGGACCACAGATGCTTAGCCACATGAAGCACTTAGCTCTAATTTGAAATACAGATAGTCTTTGTTTCTTAAGAATTTAGAAGAAAATTGAAGTCAATATTCTGACCTAAAAGAGTCAGAATGTTCTGACTTATTAAGGTCAGAAAACTCAGAATTTTTAAACACCTTTCCCAATGTCTTAAGACAATTGTCCATTGTTTAACCTATGGTGGTTTAAATTATGAATCAAATTTCAGTCCCCTGATGCTTATTCATTTTCCCTCTCGAAATATAAACAGTCTTTGTTAATCATGTTAATCATTGCTAATTTAGAAGTTAGAAGGACAATATAAGAGTTAAGACATTAACAAAGATTAAGAGATCTGAATTTCTGACATATATTTTTCACCTTAACCTGATAAATACATGCATGCTTTAAATTAGAATAGTAAACCTGATATTTTTGTGTTAATTAACAAATTATAATATTTAATTTTAATTTGACATTGATTGATGGGTAAACATAATAAAACTTGAAAGAGAACTTAGCGATACTTACTTCAGTCAAATATTTCATAAAACACAAAACATTGTACAGGATAAGAAATACTGGAATTTTGTTAAAGTTGATAAACATTGATAAAGTTATTTGTAAGCAATTAAGAACATGCAACCTGAAATCTGCTTATTTTACTTTTTTTTCTTCTAAAGAATATAATTTTTTTCTTCTAAAGAATATAATTTTTTTCTTATTTGTTTCCTTAGAGGTCACATGACACTGCCTAACTTAAAAGTTACAATAAGTTCAGAAGTTTTGGCTGACTCTTTCAAGTCAGAACATAATGTGACTTGTTTGAGTCAGTTTGCATTTTGTTGTTTATTATTTAAGAAGTACAAACAAATGTATTGAGAAATAATTGAGTCAAATAGTTACTAAAATATATTTTTACAACCATAATTTCCATGTGTTAACTTATTGGAAAAGAAAAGTCCTGAAAATACAGAAATAGAATAAACTTTAAGATAATTTGAATAAAATATTTGAAAACAAAATATATATTAGAATAAAAATTTGTACCAAATATATTTGTGTTTTGTTTATAGTCCTCACTATGGTGACTTTTTAATGGGACCCTATTTTCTGACTTTCCCATACATTCTTTAAGACTGACTTAAAAGTTGCAATATGTTTAATCTAAGTTTTTCACTGACTCTTTGAAGTCAGAACATAATGTGAATGAAATGGTCATTAAAATATTTTAACAATTAACAGTTCCTTGTTTAAATTTATAAGAACATCATCATGGTCATGAATTATGAAAAAATAAGATAAATAATTTGATGAAATCTTTGAAAACAAAAATTTCACATTTATATATTGAATTATACCAGGTAAACATTTTTACAGTCATTATTATTTGTGATTGTGACTTTTAAGGGACCGTATTTACTTTGTCTTTTATCTGATTTTCCAATACATTCTTAATATTCATATGAAAATGCTACACTTAAAATTGAGTGTTTCATAAGAAGAACCTCCACTCAGACCCCCTTTCTTTCTGAAACTGCCATTGTTTTTATTATTTAAATTTTTTTTTAGAAATAATTAAGTCAAATGGTTATTTATTTTTACAGGATCTTACATGTATTTCCGGTGTCTTTAAATGACGTTTCCCATACATTCATTAATATCATTTTACAATGCCTGACCATCTCAATAAACTTAGTTAAGGACTGACTTTTTAAAGTCAGAACATGATTTGACTTGTTTAAGTCAGTTTGCAGAACAAAGTTTCCAATAAAATCTATTTGTTCTTCTTTTTAAGCCCCTTTCAGAATCTGCCACTGCTACATTTTGTAGTTGATTATTTTAGAAATACAAACAAATGTATTGAGAAATAATTGAGTCAAATGGTTACTAAAATATAATTTTTACGACGATAATTTCCATGTGTTAACTTATTGGAAAAGAAAAGTCCTGAAAATACAGAAATAGAATAAACTTTAAGATAATTTGAATAAAATATTTGAAAACAAAATATATGTTAGAATAAAAAATTTGTACCAAATATATTTGTGTTTTGTTTATAGTCCTCACTATGGTGACTTTTTTAATGGGACCTTATTTCCTGACTTTCCCATACATTCTTTAAGACTGACTTAAAAGTTGCAATATGTTTAATCTAAGTTTTTGACTGACTCTTTGAAGTCAGAACATAATGTGAATGAAATGGTCATTAAAATATTTTTAACAATTAACAGTTCCTTGTTTAAATTTATAAGAACATCATCATGGTCATGAATTATGAAAAAAATAAGATAAATAATTTGATGAAATCTTTGAAAACAAAAATTTCACATTTATATATTGAATTATACTATTTTTTTTTCGACCAATTTGATTCACTTTCTGTAAAGAATAAAATAACATAAAATACGGCACTTCTGATAGAAACTTCGAATAGGCCCGAGCCACCTTAATCTCAGAGTATTTGTTAATTTTGCTTTGTATCTTTAAATATCACATATTTAAGACATAAGAAACATGTTCCTAAATAAATCAAATAATTTAAAGTACACTTTTGGCACAGCTGTAACTGTTGTTACACTTACTTTACACATTCTTTTATACAAAACTTTTAACAGATATGGTTATTATTAAATGTATTTTTTAGATTCATTTACATGTTTTATATTCATTTACATGTCTTTAAATATACAGTTATTTCTTGTCAGTGAATAAACATTTTATTCTTAACTGTTGTTTCTTTATTTATTTATTTTACAAAATTCAGTAAACAAATGGTAAATATACAAGAAATCACCGTTTGTTTTATATATAAATGTATATTTTAAAGTTGTAGTATTGACTGCTTCAAGTCAGAGCAAAATTGACTTCTGCAGGTCAAAATGCATCTAAAAGGGCATAAATCTTGTTAAAATATTGAGATATAAAGTCACATTTTAATGTGCAAAAGCTGACCTGCTGAAGTCATTTTTAGATATAAGAAGATGTGGTATGAGTGCCAATGAGACAACTCTCCATCCAAGTCAAAATTTATAAAGTAAACCATTATAGGTCAAAGTACGGTCTTCAACACGGAGCCTTGGCTCACACCGAACAGTAAGCTATAAAGGGCCCCAAAAATTACTAGTGTAAAACCATTCAAACAAGTTTGTTAACCATAGAATTTGATAGTATTTCTGCCAGTGATTTTCCTACCTTTTTTCAATGGGGCCTGGGCCCTAGGCAATTGGGAAAATGTGTCATATAACATGTGAATTGGGAAAAATAAATCATTGTTTTCATCATAGTTTAATATTTGAATTCAATTTTCTATCATGTTCATATTTGAACATATCATTTTTTCTTGATGCATGTTAATATATATCATCAGAGTTTGACAGTAACTAAATTTCTTTAATAGCCCAGAGGGCTATTTAAATTGTTTTTTAAAGTCTTCCAACTCTGCTAGCCTGTCAAATTCTAAAGGCAAGACCAAAGGCACGACCAGCGCTAATTTCGACCCCTGAGGTTCATAGAAATCGGGTTCAAAATGTTGACCCAACTTTTGTCCGCAACTTGGACGCGGACATCGTCCGTCCTATTTAATACAACATCACTAACATCTTCTAAAACTTCCATATGATGCTTAATTTTAAGCTATATAGTCTATTCGATACGACGCTTTTCACCTTGCTATTTGGATACTTCAATTTTACTGCCACTGACATGCCGATCCTTTCGCCATGTTGAAATATTTGATAAATACGGAACAAGTTCGGGCACGATCTCCAATTTCAGTTTTGGTTAAACAAAAAAATGTAGAGAAACAAAATTTTTTTTGAGTCTGCGGCTATTTTTCAGTCAGTCGGGTGGGGAAACAACAGTCAGAGCTCTGACATAAACAAGTCAGAATAAACTGACTTCTTCCAGTCAGAAAGTGTTTTGAAATTCTGACCTGTACGCGTCAGTTTTGTTTTCGTAGTTTTCCATCGAATCCGTCAAACCAGAAGTTATTTTGAAATTGCCGCGATCTATTTCAAATGCGATCACGTGGTTTTTGCGAGAGTTCACGTGATTGAATGTTGTTGTTTTGGAAGTGTCACGAAAGAGAAGTCAATGAGTACTTTATTGATTATTTATGTTTTTTAGTGAAAATCTCGGTCATTGTGGGCATTTTCAGAAGGGTAATACATATACCCTCCGTATTTTTATGGCGATTTTATATTTTTGCGATAAAGGAGTTTCATGCCAGTGATGTTTTGCTGTTTCATGAAGGCGCGTGACCTGTAAATACGGGCGCGTGGTCTGTGAGATGACCTGGTGTTTGCCAATTCTGACTTGTTCACGTCAGAAAATGTTGTTATTGTAATGAATTGTTATTTTCGGGAGATAACTCGTGTTGTCTTAAACAGGATTAACCTTATTTTCCTATTCGAAAAGTAAACTATTATTTCGAGCAAACGTTCTGACCATCATTACGTAATTTCAGACAGACACCCCCTGTCGTATTTCTATTTTTAAACTAAATCATGAATTGATTTTTTAACTGTTCTGAGTTGACTAAAATCTTTGTTTTTTTTTCGTTTCTCTTTTTGTAGCAACTATTTGATTTTCTTTTTGGGGGTGTAAAGGGGGTATGTTTTTTGGGGATTTTTTTATTCATTTTTGGAGAAAAAATATTTTGTTTTGTTTTAAAGCCTGAGAAAGAAAAAATGTTTCACCTTCAATTGCCACTATATTTTTTGTTTAAATGCTAAAGTTGACAGAAAAACATTGTTTTGACTTTGAAATTTATACATCTATAATTCCAATCTGTAATTTATAACCGACCATAGATGCTTAGCCACATGAAGCATTCAGCTCTTATTTGTAATACATGTACCGTGTAATACAGATATAGTCTTTGTTTCTTCAGAATTTAGAATAAAATTTGAAGTCAACATTCTGACCTCAAAAAGTCAGAATTTTTGACTTATTAAGGTCAGAAAAACTCAGAATGTTTTAAACAAATGATTTCTTTATTGTTTAAAGTATTTTAGAATATGAATGCACTTGTTGTGTTAGTAACTTTAGAATGTACTCCTCTGAACGTGGGGTGTCTAGGGGGTTTGGATTATTTTGGATTTTTTTATTCAGTTTTGGAGAAAACAATATTTGGTTTTGTTTTTGACCCTGAGAAAAAAGTTTGTTTCACCAATAACTGTCAATATACATGTTCATGTAATCATTCAATGTTATGATAAAATTGAAAGAAAAAAATGTTTTCGACTTTGAAATTTATACATCTATGATTCTGAACTGAAATTAATAATGGACAATCACCACAGATGCTTTGCCCCATGAAGCATTACCTCTGGTTGCAGATCCAGGTGCCCCCTTTATAAAAAGTTCTGTATCTGTCACTGATCTTTTATTTGAAATACAGATTGTCTTTGTTTCTTCAGAATTTAGAAGAAAATTAGTAGTCAATATTCTGACCTTAAAAGTCAGAATTTACTGACCTTAAAGTCAGAATTTTCTGACTTATTAAGGTCAGAAAACTCAGGATTTATGAAACGAAACTGAATTCTTTATTGTTTAAGTATTTTGATTTTCTTGGATTCTTGGAGGGGTTATGGATTTTTGGATTTTTTATTCAGTTATTGGAGAAAAAAATAATTTGTTTTCAACCCTGAGAAAGAAAAAATTGTTTCACCCTCAACTGCCACTATATTTTTTTTTTGTATAAATGCTAAAGTTGAAAGAAAAACAATGTTTTTGACTTTGAAATTTATACATCTATGATTCTATACTGAAATTAATAATGGACAATCACCACAGATGTTTAGCCCCTGAAGCATTACCTCTGGTGGCAGATCCAGGTGCCCCTCCTTTATCAAAAGTTCTGTATCTGCCACTGATCTTTTATTTGAAATACAGATGGTCTTTGTTTCTTTGGAATTTAGAAGAAAATTAGTAGTCAATATTCTGACCTTAAAGTCAGAATTTTCTGACTTATTAAGGTCAGAAAAACTCAGGATTTATGAAACGAAACTGAATTCTTTATTGTTTAAGTATTTTGATTTTCTTGGATTCTTGGAGGGGTTATGGATTTTTGGATTTTTTATTCAGTTATTGGAGAAAAAATAATTTGTTTTCAACCCTGAGAAAGAAAAAATTGTTTCACCCTCAACTGCCACTATATTTTTTTTGTATAAATGCTAAAGTTGAAAGAAAACAATGTTTTGACTTTGAAATTTATACATCTATAATTCTAATCTGTATAATTTATAACCGACCATAGATGCTTAACCTCATGAAGCATTCAGCTCTTGTCATGCTTATTTGAAATACATGTAATACAGATATAGTCTTTGTTTCTTCAGAATTTAGAATAAAATTTGAAGTCAATATTCTGACCTCAAAAGTCAGAATTTTTGACTTACTAAGGTCAGAAAAACTCAGAATGTTTTAAACAAATGCGATTTCTTTATTGTTTAAAGTATTTTAGAATATGAATGCACTTGTTGTGTTAGTAACTTTAGAATGTGCTCCTCTGACCGGGGTCTATGGATTTAAAAAAAAATTTTTTATTCACTTTTTGGAGAAAAAAATAATTTGTTTTGTTTTTTACCCTGAGAAAAAAGTTTGTTTCACCCGCAACTGTCAATGTACATGTACATGTAATTATTTAATGTTATGCTAAAATTGAAAGAAAAGAAATGTTTTCGACTTTGAAATTTATACATCTATGATTCTAAACTGAAATTAATAATGGACAATCACCACAGATGCTTAGCCCCCTGAAGCATTACCTCTGGTGGCAGATCCAGGTGCCCCCCTCCTTTATCAAAAGTTCTGTATCTGCCACTGATCTTTTATTTGAAATACAGATGGTCTTTGTTTCTTTGGAATTTAGAAGAAAATTAGTAGTCAATATTCTGACCTTAAAAAGTCAGAATTTTCTGACTTATTAAGGTCAGAAAAACTCAGAATGTTTTAAACAAACGTGATTTCTTTATTGTTTAAAGTATTTTTGATTTTCTTGGGGGTTATGGATTTTTGGATTTTTTATTCAGTTTTGGAGAAAAAATAATTTTTTTCAACCCTGAGAAAGAAAAAATTGTTTCACCCTCAACTGCCACTATATTTTCTTTTGTATAAATACTAAAGTTGAAAGAAAACATTGTTTTTGACTTTGAAATTTATACATCTATAATTCTAATCTGTAATTTATAACCGACCATAGATGCTTAGCCTCATGAAGCATTCAGCTCTTATTTGTAATACATGTACAGTGTAATACAGATATAGTCTTTGTTTCTTCAGAATTTAGAATAAAATTTGAAGTCAATATTCTGACCTCAAAAGTCAGAATTTTTGACTTATTAAGGTCAGAAAAACTTAGAATGTTTTTGGATTTTTTTATTCAGTTTTTGGAGAAAAAATAATTTTTTTCAACCCTGAGAAAGAAAAAATTGTTTCACCCTCAACTGCCACTATATTTTCTTTTGTATAAATACTAAAATTGAAAGAAAAACATTGTTTTTGACTTTGAAATTTATACATCTATAATTCTAATCTGTAATTTATAACCGACCATAGATGCTTAGCCTCATGAAGCATTCAGCTCTTATTTGTAATACATGTACAGTGTAATACAGATATAGTCTTTGTTTCTTCAGAATTTAGAATAAAATTTGAAGTCAATATTCTGACCTCAAAAAGTCAGAATTTTTTGACTTATTAAGGTCAGAAAAACTTAGAATGTTTTAAACAAATGATTTCTTTGTTGTTTAAAGTACTTTAGATTATGAATGCACTTGTTATGTTAGTAACTTTAGAATGTACTCCTCTGACCGTGGGTTTGGGGTGGGGTGGGGTGGGGGTGGTTGTCTATGGATTTAAAAATTTTTTATTCAGTTTTGGAGAAAAAATATTTTGTTTTGTTTTTGACCCTGAGAAAAAAGTTTGTTTCACCGCAACTGTCAATATACATTTGTACATGTACATGTACATGTAATCATTTAATGTTATGCTAAAATTGGAAGAAAAAGATGTTTTGACTTTGAAATTTATACATCTATGATTCTAAACTGAAATTAATAATGGACAATCACCACAGATGCTTAGCCCCATGAAGCATTACCTCTGGTGGCAGATCCAGGTGCCCCCTCCTTTATAAAAGTTCTGTATCTGCCACTGATCTTTTATTTGAAATACAGATAGTCTTTGTTTCTTCAGAATTTAGAAAAAAATTAGTAGTCAATATTCTGACCTTAAAAGTCAGAATTTACTGACCTTAAAAAGTCTCAGGAGCCAAAAATTTCTTGTATTAAACTTTATTCTTAATCTGATTTTTGTGTTTATATGACTGTTAGAATGTTATTTACATAAAATCATATGGTAGTGCACTACTTTTTTGGGTGTGCTGTGTTCATTTGAAGTACCCAATTTTTGCTTTTCCTCATATTTTACATATTTTTAGGCTTATATCACAAAAAAAAATCATAGTTCTACTGTTTAACTTTTTTCATACTTTCATGTAAGTTGAGGTTGACCAATTAGAATAAATTTAACTTAAAAAAAAACCCAATAGGTTTGTGTTAATCATGTTAATATAAGAAAGCTTAATCAAATTTTATTGTTTTTCGTTAAATTGTACATGTAGTCAATTTATTAAATTTTTTCTCATTTTAAAAATATAATAAAATATCAAAAATAAATTAACTACATGTACATGACATATTTGTTTTCCTTTGAAATTTATACATCTATAAATCTAATCTGAAATTAATAACGGACCACAGATGCTTAGCCACATGAAGCACTTAGCTCTAATTTGAAATACAGATAGTCTTTGTTTCTTAAGAATTTAGAAGAAAATTGGAAGTCAATATTCTGACCTAAAAGAGTCAGAATGTTCTGACTTATTAAGGTCAGAAAAACTCAGAATTTTTAAACACCTTTCCCAATGTCTTAAGACAATTGTCCATTGTTTAACCTATGGTGGTTCAAATAATGAATCAAATTTCAGTCCCCTGATGCTTATTCATTTTTCCCTCTCGAAATATAAACAGTCTTTGTTAATCATGTTAATCATTGCTAATTTAGAAGTTAGAAGGACAATATAAGAGGTAAGACATTAACAAAGATTAAGAGATCTGAATTTCTGACTTATATTTTTTCACCTTAACCTGATAAATACATGCTTTAAATTAGAATAGTAAACCTGATATTTTTGTGTTAATTAACAAATTATAATACTTAATTTTAATTTGACATTGATTGATGGGTAAACATAATAAAAACTTGAAAGAGAACTTAGCGATACTTACTTCAGTCAAATAATAAAACACAAAACATTTTACAGGATAAGAAATACTGGAATTTTGTTAAAGTTGATAAACATTGATAAAGTTATTTGTAAGCAATTAAGAACAGGCAACCTGAAATCTGCTTTTATTACTTTTTTTCTTCTAAAGAATATAATTTTTTTTCTTATTTGTTTCCTTAGAGGTCACATGACACTGCCCAACTTAAAAGTTACAATAAGTTCAGAAGTTTTTGGCTGACTCTTTCAAGTCAGAACATAATGTGACTTGTTTGAGTCAGTTTGCATTTTGTTGTTGATTATTTTAGAAGTACAAACAAATGTTTTGAGAAATATTTGAGTCAAATAGTTACTAAAATATATTTTTACAACCATAATTTCCATGTGTTAACTTATTGGAAAAGAAAAGTCATGAAAATACAGAAATAGAATAAACTTTAAGATAATTTGAATAAAATATTTGAAAACAAAATATATGTTAGAATAAAAATTTGTACCAAATATATTTTTGTTTTGTTTATAGTCCTCACTATGGTGACTTTTTAATGGGACCTTATTTCCTGACTTTCCCATACATTCTTTAAGACTGACTTAAAAGTTGCAATATGTTTAATCTAAGTTTTGACTGACTCTTTGAAGTCAGAACATAATGTGAATGAAATGGTCATTAAAATATTTTAACAAATTAACAGTTCCTTGTTTAAATTTAAAAGAACATCATCATGGTCATGAATTATGAAAAATAAGATAATAATTTGATGAAATCTTTGAAAACAAAATTTCACATTTATATATTGAATTATACTAGATAAACATTTTTACAGTCATTATTATTTGTGATTGTGACTTTTAAGGGACCGATTTACTTTGTCTTTTATCTGATTTTCCAATACATTCTTAATATTCATATGAAAATGCTACACTTAAAATTGAGTGTTTCATAAGGTGAACCTCCACTCAGACCCCCTTTCTTTCTGAAACTGCCATTGTTTTCATTATTTAAATTTTTTTTTAGAAATAATTAAGTCAAATAAAATTGAGAATGGAAATGGGGAATGTGTCAAAGAGACAACAACCCGACCACAGAACAGACAACAACAGAAGGTCACCAATAGGTCTTCAATGCAGCGAGAAATTCCCGCACCCGGAAGCGTCCTTAAGCTGGCCCCTAAACAAATATATATACTAGTTCAGTGATAATGGACGTCATACTAAACTCCAAATTATACACAAGAAACTAAAAGTAAAAATAATACAAGACTAACAAAGGCCAGAGGCTCCTGACTTGGGACAGGCGCAAAAATGCGCGGGTTAAACATGTTTATGAGATCTCAACCTCCCTATACCTCTAGCCAATGTAGAAAAGTAAACGCATAACACTACGCACATTAAAAGTCAGTTAAAGAGAAGTCCGAGTCCGATGTCAGAAGATGTAACAAAAGAAAATAAACAAAATGACAATAATACATAAATAACAACAGACTACTAGCAGTTAATAAATGGTTATTTATTATTACAGGATCTTACATGTATTTCCGGTGTCTTTAAATGACGTTTCCCATACATTCATTAATATCATTTTACAATGCCTGACCATCTCAATAAACTTAGTTAAGGACTGACTTTTTAAAGTCAAAACATGATTTGACTTGTTTAAGTCAGTTTGCAGAACAAAGTTTCCAATAAAATCTATTTGTTCTTCTTTTTAAGCCCTTTCAGAATCTGCCACTGCTACATTTTGTAGTTGATTATTTTAGAAATACAAACAAATGTATTGAGAAATAATTGAGTCAAATGGTTACTAAAATATATTTTTTACGACGATAATTTCCATGTGTTAACTTATTGGAAAAGAAAAGTCATGAAAATACAGAAATAGAATAAACTTTAAGATAATTTGAATAAAATATTTGAAAACAAAATATATGTTAGAATAAAAAATTTGTACAAAATATATTTTTGTTTTGTTTATAGTCCTCAATATGGTGACTTTTTTAATGGGACCTTATTTCCTGACTTTCCCATACATTCTTTAAGACTGACTTAAAAGTTGCAATATGTTTAATCTAAGTTTTTGACTGACTCTTTAAAGTCAGGACATAATGTGAATGAAATGGTCATTAAAATATTTTTAACAATTAACAGTTCCTTGTTTAAATTTATAAGAACATCATCATGGTCATGAATTATGAAAAAAATAAGATAAATAATTTGATGAAATCTTTGAAAACAAAAATTTCACATTTATATATTGAATTATACTATTTTTTTTTCCGACCAATTTGATTCACTTTCTGTAAAGAATAAAATAACATAAAGTACGGCACTTCTGATAGAAACTTCGAATAGGCCCGAGCCACCTTAATCTCAGAGTATTTGTTAATTTTGCTTTGTATCTTTAAATATCACATATTTAAGACATAAGAAACATGTTCCTAAATAAATCAAATAATTTAAAGTACACTTTTGGCACAGCTGTTGTTACACTTACTTTACACATTCTTTTATACAAAAACTTTTAACAGATATGGTTATTATTAAATGTATTTTTTTTAGATTCATTTACATGTTTTTATATTCATTTACATGTCTTTAAATGTACAGTTATTTCTTGTCAGTGAATAAACATTTTATTCTTAACTGTTGTTTCTTTATTTATTTATTTTACAAAATTCAGTAAACAAATGGTAAATATACAAGAAATCACCGTTTGTTTTATATATAAATGTATATTTTAAAGTTGTAGTATTGACTGCTTCAAGTCAGAACAAAATTGACTTCTGTAGGTCAAAATGCATCTAAAAGGGCATAAATCTTGTTAAAATATTGAGATATAAAGTCACATTTTAATGTGCAAAAGCTGACCTGCTGAAGTCATTTTATGATAAACTAAAGTCTGACAAAAACTGACCCGTACAAGTCATATTCTGTTAAGTGCAAGAAGGGAGATAACACTTACATCAAATTATATCTGACTTATAGAAGTCAGTTTATTCTGACTTGTTTATGTCAGAGCTTTGACTGAACAAACTTAATTTTAATTTTGGCCTCAGGACCAAAAATTCCTAAAAGTTTTGCCAAATACAGCTAAGGTAATCTATTCCTGAGGTAGAAAAGCCTTAGTATTTCAAAAATTCAAAGTTTTGTAAAAAGTTATAGTTATGACCATATCAATGATAATTTACATGTTTAACATTTTATATAAATCTTTATTTGCAGATTCTTATCAGGCTAATTGACTGGTGGCAGATGGGGATAAAAATGTATGTAATATAAAGGGGCATTAAGGCCATGAAGACAGACTGTACAATAACATGCTGAAGTTGCAATAAGAGTTTGACGTAGGCCCACGTATAATCCCTTATTGACAATTACAGAACTCTGGCCAACAGATTTCACTTTGGGTATTTAACATGTTTAATCATTTAATCATATTGATAATTAGACAGAGGCTTTACTTAAACAAGTTTCTTTCAAAACAACATAAAGGCAAAGGGTACACAATTAACTACTCCACAGAATTTTTTATGCCCCTGCGTTAACCAGGGCTTCCAAAAAATATTTGAGCCAGCCGGACATTTTATATCTGATCCCGATTATAATCCCTTAAGACTAAGTCACAAAAGGCAATTATGGTAATCAGATAGCCACCCCAATGATTGACATTAGATTAAAAAAACCGATAGTAAACTTTACTTTGATCTGAATTTGATGTTCTGACGTAAACTGTTAAATTGGAAGTGCATCATTCGAAGCGTGCACATCAGCGTGCTCATATCTGCCTAAGACCCTTTATTTGTGCAAAATGATGTTGTCAAAATCTTTACTTTCGTTTTTAAAATCGCATTTTCCTAAAACCGGATGTTGACTTGACAATGGTAAAACATGGACCAGAAACGGATACGTAAAATCCGTATATGTTTACAAAGCACGACTGAGTGAAGAAGCTATTTCTACGTTATTTCTTCAACAAAATACTTGAGATAAACATAAGATACAGGTATCAATGATAATTTTAGCATTTTTGAAGAAATGTAGGATGCATAATTAAATTTCCCACCTGCACACATGCGCACACGTGTTATAGTTCATACAACGTAGTTCTGAAGATTTTTTATTCAAAACCTTTTATAATTTTTCTTCAAATTATGTTTATAAATGTAGTTCTTATAATTTTAATCTTTTGGACGTAATCAATAAGATACAAACCGCTGAAATAAGAAAATAATTGTGAATATAGACGCATACGATGTCCGGTACTGAAAATAGTTTAATTGTCACCTGAACAGGTAGATTTCAGCTGTCCAACAACTAATTAGCCTTGATTAAAATTAGAAAGTATTGAAGTAGGGGTTGTTTTGATAGTAATTAATCATCATGTCACTTTTATGACCGGAAATGTGTGGCTGTTAAAGGCAAAAGGTTGGGTCAAAAAGATCGCGAATTATGTTAAAATGACCGTCTCTTAAGAAAGCCTTGAAAACTAAAAAGTAGATGACCGTTTCATGCTTTGCCCAGCCGGACTTTTACCGGACATTATACAATTGTCCGGAATATATGACCGTTTTGGAAGCCTTGGCGTTAACGGAGGGGGCATTAAGTTTTACCCTTGTCTGTCTGTACGTACGTACGTCCGTACGTCCCAAAGTTGGTTTCCGTTCTCTTACTTTAGTTTGCCTCAACCAAATGTTATGAAACTTATACACAATGCTTATTACCACAAAACACAAATCAAGTTTGAATTTTGGTGGCGTCACTTTAACCGTTCTAGAGTTATGCCCCTTTACAAATGGAAAAATTGCTGAATTTTCATTTCCATTCTCTTACTTTAGTTTGCCTCAACCAAATGTTATGAAACTTATACACAATGCTTATTACCACAAAACACAGATCAAGTTTGAATTTTGGTGGTGTTGCTTTAACCATTATAGAGTTGTACCCCTTTACAAATGGAAAAATTGCTGAATTTTTCGTTTCCGTTCTCTAACAAGTTAGCCTCAACCAAATCTTATGAAACTTATACACAATGCTTATTACCACAAAATACAGATCAAGTTTGAATTTTAGGGGTGTCAATATTACTGTTCTACAGTTATGCCCCTTTATAACGTTATATGATATGCAAGCGGGGGCATCATCTGTGTCCCATGGACACATTCCCCATTTATTTAATTACCACATATTTGGATTCTGCTTGTAAAAATACACTAGAAAATAAAATAAAAAAGGGGTTAATCGTTTTCTTTTTTAAAACATGAGATGTTGAAAATAACAATATAATATGCCAAAAATGAATAGATTATATATAAGGGAAACTGATGAAATTTGGCAAGAATTTTTACATGGTCAATTTATTCTATTTTATTAATCCAAAGAATTTTTTCAAACATTGGTATATGTATATGATTCCAAATAGAACAACACATGGATTGATGTAAAGGAAGTCCTTAGCAACCCTGATTGTTTTCAAGCTATATCCTGTGGAATTTAACCTTTAGCGGCGACATTATTGATGTGTACTAATTGTAATGCTTTTTTTGTTATTTAATGTTATTCAGGGTTATATCTGGTCTATATACCAGCTTTGTCAAGTGTTTGGTACTAATATAAATTTCCACTTCGTACTATGAACATCAAAATTATTTATTTTGTTAAAATATTTCCTTTCTCTATTGTAACTGTATACGTATACCTAACAACAAAATTATTTTATTTACCTGTGTTTAAAGTTATTGCAAATGGCTGATATTTTTGTTCGAGCATATTGTTTTTCTTAAATTGTTTAACATTTCATACCGATATAACATGTTACTTTTATTATTCTTCCCTTAGTTTATTTATTTTGAATTTACATTGTATCATAGGTCAAATTTATTTGTTCAGTGTATGTTCAATGGTGTTACTATGTCCTTTGATTGAGTTAAGCTATTTCAGTTGATATTTTATAGTGTGTCTTTCTATGTTGTGATGTTACACTATTGTTTCAGAAAAAGGGTGAAGGTTTGGTACCATTAAAACGCTTAAACCCGCTGCATTTGTTTGCACCTGTCCTAAGTCAGGAATCTGATGTTCAGTAGTTGTCGTTTGTTGATGTGGTTCATAAGTGTTTCGTTTCGCTTTTATATAGATTAGACCGTTGGTTTTCCCGCTTGAATGGTTTTACACTAGTAATTTTGGGGCCCTTTATAGCTTACTGTTCGGTGTGAGCCTAGGCTCCGTGTTGAAGACCGTACTTTGACCTATAATGGTTTACATTTATTAATTTTGACTTGGATGGAGAGTTGTCTCATTGGCACTCACACATCTTCTTATATCTATTGACGTCACCTTGCACAATTTATACGCTATACAATGTATAGATATAAATAAAGCTAATACACCATTGTGCCTTGCCACATAAAGAGCGTGAGTGTGTAACAGCCATTTTGCTATTAATTATTAATGCTTATTTAAAAGCGTATACTGTTCAATTCATTAGAAAATTAGCTGACTTAAATTTTTATACGACCGCAAAAAAATTTTTGTGGTCGTATATTGGTATGACATTGGCGTCGTCATCGTCGTCGTCGTCCCAAGACGCATTGGTTTTCGCACTCTAACTTTAGTTTAAGTGAATGGATCTCTATGAAATTTTACCATAAGGTTCAATATCACAAAAGGAAGGTTGGGATTGATTTTGGGGGTTATGGTACCAAAAGTTAAGGAATTAGGGGCCAAAAAGGGGCCAAAAATAAGCATTTTTGTAACTTCCAGACATAACTTGTGTGTTAGGGTATGGATCTCTCTGACATTGTACCACAAGGTTCCATATCACACAGGGAATGCTGGGATTGAATTTGGGGGTAATTGCCTCCAAATTTGTAGGAATTAGGGGCCAAAAAAGGGGCAAAAAACAAGCATTTTTCTAGTTTCATGACAATAACTTGTGTGTAAGTGTATGAATCTTTCTGAAATTGTACTACAAGGTTCCATATCACAAAGGGAAAGCTGGAATTGAGTTTGGGGGTAATTGCCTGAAACGTTTAGGAATTAGGGGCCAAAAAAGGGGCAAAAAACGCATTTTTCTAGTTTCATGACAATAACTTGTGTGTAAATGTATGGATCTTTCTGAAATTGTACTACAAGGTTCCATATCACAAAGGAAAGCTGGAATTGAGTTTAGGGTAATTGCCTGAAACGTTTAGGAATTAGGGGCCAAAAGGGGCCAAAAATAAGCATTTTCTAGTTTCCAGACAATAACTTGTGTTCAAGTGTATGGATCTCTGAAATTGTACTGCAAGGTACCATACCTCAAAGGTAAGGCTGGGATTGAGTTTGGGTGTGATGAATCATAAGGGGGTTCAAAAATTTGGGGGTTTCTTTTTCCTTTTTTTCTTTAAAATTTTCCATTTTAAGTTGGTTATTTCTGATTTATATTTAAAAGCAAATAATAATGATATGGCAGGAGATACACACCTAACAGGATGTGTAACTTATTATATAATAAGTACTGTGCAATAGCAAGAAATTTTCAATTGCACAGTTATTATTGCGCAATAGCAAGAAATCTTCAATTGCACAGTATTGCACAATAGCAAGAAATATCCAATAGCACAATATTGCGCAATAGCAAGAAATTGTCAATTGTACAGTATTGTGCAATAGCAAGAAATATTCAATTGCACAGTATTGCGT
This sequence comes from Mytilus coruscus, assembly GCA_017311375.1. NCBI lineage: Eukaryota > Metazoa > Mollusca > Bivalvia > Mytilida > Mytilidae > Mytilus > Mytilus coruscus. The sequence continues at coordinate 22,511 of JAASAO010002486.1, forward strand.
AATTGCAAGAAATATTCAATTGCACAGTATTGTGCAAAAGAAGATACTTTGTATAAATTGCTTATTTCTTGACCAATTTCAATGGGGTTTTATTCTTGAACTCTTGGGGGTTTTTTAATATGCTGAATCTAATCGTGTATTAAGTTTTTGGATTTTGGGCCCCGTTTTTAAATTGGTTCACATTGAGGTCCAAAGGTCCAAAACTAAACTTTGTTTGATTTCATCAGAAATTGAATTATTGGGGTTCTTTGATATGCCGAATCTAACTGTGTATTTAGATTCTTAATTTTTGGTCCCGTTTTCAAATTGGTCTACATTAAGGTCCAAAGGGTCTAAAATTAAACTTAGTTTGATTTTCACAAAAATTGAATTCTTAGGGTTCTTTGATATGCTGAATCTAAACATGTATTTAGATTTTTGATTATGGGCCCAGTTTTCAAGTTGGTCCAAATCGGGTCCAAAATTAAACTTTGTTTGATTTCAACAAAATTGAATATATGGGGTTCTTTGATATGCTGAATCTAACCATGTATTTAGATTTTGATTTTTGGGCCCGTTATCAATTTTTTCCACATTGAGGTCAAAAGGGTCCAAAATTAAACTTTGTTTGATTTCATCAAAATTGAATTATTGGGGTTCTTTGATATGCTGAATCTAACCGTGTATTTAGATTCTTAATTTTTGGTCCCATTTTCAAATTGGTCTACATTAAGGTCCAAAGGGTCCAAAATTAAACTTAGTTTGATTTTAACAAAATTGAATTCTTAGGGTTCTTTGATATGCTGAATCTAAACATGTATTTAGATTTTGATTATGGGCCCAGTTTTCAAGTTGGTCCAAATCGGGTCCAAAATTAAACTTTGTTTGATTTCAACAAAATTGAATATATGGGGTTCTTTGATATGCTGAATCTAACCATGTATTTAGATTTTGGATATTGGACCATAATAGGTGAATGTCCAATTTAAAATTTTTAAGTTCTTAGACCACATTCATTCTGTGTCAGAAACCTATGCTGTGTCAAATATTTAATCACAATCCAAATTCAGAGCTGTATCAAGCTTGAATGTTGTGTCCATACTTGCCCCAACTATTCAGGGTTCGACCTCTGCGGTCGTATCAAGCTGCGCCATGGAGCATTTTATTTTACTTGTCCATGGGCAACAAAGACACAAAATTGCTTGACCAGTCGGTCAACTGTACGAGTCGGGCTATCATGCATAGCATTTCCACACCCTGAAACCATTATTTGTTCCACATGCACAGCTGAAAAATTGCATATTATTTTAAATGTGTTTTTTACTGTAATGAGGTCAAATGTAGAACCCCCTTTAACAAACTTTAACAAAACAGAACCGATCAAACTGTCATTAATTTTCATGATTTATCAAAAAAAATCTTATTTTATGTTTTTTTGTTTCTTGTAGTTAATGCCCCTTAAAAATATTTCTCTTCAAATTACAACTCTTGTGTACAAACATGATAAAATGTTGTGTTTTTCTTTTACAGGATATAATGGCAAGTTGGGATAAGGTAAGATTTTCTTCTTTAAAGTCAATGGTCATGTGACCTATGCAGTGTGTGAAACCTCCGCCGCCAACTCGCCAAATGCGAGTAAGAATCATTCAATAGAACTCGCCATAGTATGTTGTCTATAAATTGCATTTTACATAAAGATACAGGTGTGTAGTATTCTCATAGTCAGTCAGAGGAGAATAGGAGAAATTAAATTGACTACAGTGAACAGAATTTCAATATACAAAATTATCGCTATTTTATGAAATTTTCCTTTGATCTTACTAACTGATAATTTCCTTTCTCAGCACTGTAGAGTGATAACAAAATTATCGCTAGAAACTAAGGGCGCACATGACGTTGTCAATGAAATTGTGTTTTTCTTTTACAAGATATAATGGCAAGTTGGAATAAGATAAGATTTTCTTCTTAAAAATCAAT
>JAASAO010002440.1:0-13977 GCA_017311375.1 Mytilus coruscus
GTGAAAACAAGCCGGGTGTCAGTTTGGAAGTTTATAAAGAAATTTACGGAAACTGGAAGCATCCATGACAAAAGTCGCAAGGTAGATAACCGATTGAAAATAAGACCGGTGCACAGACGTTTAATAGACTTTTGGTTGAAAGAAAATAGTGAAATGAACTCGACCGCTATTCGTCAAAAGCTGTTGTTTCATTTTAAAATTAACATTTCAAAAAGTTACGTCTGTCAAATTAGACGTTCACTTGGATGGAGAACTCAGAGATGCAAATATTGCCAACTTATCAGTCATGTTAACCGACGAAAACGGGTGGACTACGCACTATGGGCTCTAAGAACTAGAGAGACATTTCTTATTGTGATATTCGTTGACGAGTCATCAGTAGAAATGAGTGCTGATGGGAAAATATATTTCTACAAACCAACATATGGCATGCAATACATTGAATCAGAAGACAGAAACCAAAACATGCATATAAGGTAAAATAATATACATGTATTTCTTGTCTCTAAAGCTACTGATAATACTTTATTTGAAAATAAGGAGATTTGTTAAACTATAACGGTAAATCCTGTGATCATGGTCATAGCAGAGAAATATAATTATCTTTAATTATCTGAAGGAGATTGATTTTCTCGCTTGAGCTGGTAAATCCTGGTCTATCCTGCCAAGAACATGAAGAATTAGGGGTATATACTTTAATTCAGTCAAGGACCCACAAAATCGGGGGGTTCTGAGACTTTTATACTAATAAAAATAAACATAATAGTTCCAGGTGTAATTTTTAAAAAAATGACTCATTTTTAGTTAGGGTCGACCATTGATATTCTGGTGGGGGCCAGGAGGATTTGTTTTGGATCGGTTATTTATTTTCGTGAACTAGAAGAACAGATTATTTATTTGCTGCACTGCTGATGCATGATTTTTCATTTTCATAAACATGATAAAAACAAGGGACTCATTATAAATTTATTTTCACAATTATCATATATTTATGTTTAAACACACAATTTTTAATATTATTGTTTTATTCATAAATACATGTAGAGAATATGTGTATGTTTTCAAGTTTAGTATGACGTCCATTTCCACTGAACTGGTTCGTCTTTTTATTTAAGGGCCTTTGGGCCGACACTTTACAGACATTTAATATAAATCAAATTTCTATCTACATGTCCACCAGTCCGTCTCCGTGTTTACTAGTCATCTATATGTTTGCCAGTCAGTTTATGTTTCCACTTATTTGCCTACAATTTGCACCAGTCTGTGTGTGTGTCCACCAGTCTGTCTACATGTCTACCAGTCGTTCTATATGTCTACCATACAGTGTCTACGTGAGCATCAGTCTGTCTACATGTTCCTCAGTCCGTAGAATTGTGTTAATACATGAAAAATCGTTAGTAGTATTTTTCCCGGTATTAAACAACAACCAGTTTTAGAGAACATGCGTTATTAGTTGTATTTGGTTTTGAAATAGCTTTCAGTAACTGCAAATACCTTTATCACGGAGCTTAGTGGTTATTGTGCACACTGTACCATCATTTTTAGTTAAGCGAATTGCTCAACTTTCTACATCTGCCCGGCTAAAACTTTTCACAGTAAAGGTGCTCTTTTCGAAGTCTCCTAAAGGACATACATATATATTATATATAGCAAAATATCTCAACCATATTTTATATTTTACAATTGCCGATCGACCACCAGACTAGAATGACACCGAATTTTATTATAATCTTTTTATTAATACACATATAATACACATACGTATTTTATAAAAGTCAATATGGAAACCTGGTCCAAACCCTAATGCTCGTAAGATCGTCTCGAAAGGTGTACTTAACATTGTCTGATGTTTTCATAAACCATATTAAAATACCCCAAAATGTATATTAATATAAAAGATATACCTATACAGTACAAAATAATAAAAACGTATAAAATAATGAGTCAACATTATACTAGAACTTGACCAGTTCGCAGTTGGCGAGAGAAAAGGCTAATTCTGAAATTAAACCTCGAAAAAATGACCACACACGTGTTACAAGAGCTAATATCACGTGTCCATACATGCATATATGAAAGTATGCGTAAAAAACCTAACATAAAAAGAAACATAATTTCTTATAATCTAAAAAAAAATCACCTCGATGGTTGTATACACACAATAAGTATTTTCATGTTAAATCAAGTGTCAGTTAAATTATGATTCTTGAATAATTACAAAAAAAAGAATTCAACAAATTTTAATGTTTAAATACATGCCCGTGATAACCTTAAAAATGCATATCCTAACACGTACCACACGATTAATTCTTCGGTATTTATAATCATACATGAACCATGTACGTTAGACCAACCACAAACCGACTAGTACGCCGAATGATACGATGAACGCTTAACGATACGATATACCTAAACGATACGATGTACGCAAAACCATACGATGTACGCAAAACCATACGATGTACACAAAACCATACGATTTAGGCAAACTATACGATGAACGCTAAACCATACGATGTGCTAAACCATATACGGTGTACGAACATTCATACGATGCACGCTGAAAGAGCACTTAAAGTAACATTTTTGGTACGGTTGATGGTACATGGTTTCGCCGTTTATCATTCGTTCAGCGTCCGTACAATATTCTGTCAGCGTTTCGTTCGCAGCGTTCGTCCACATCGTTCGGTCATCGTCCCACCGGCCGTCGTTCGTATTGTTAACGTACGTAGGACTGTACTTGTAAGAAATTAAAAAACAACATTAGAACTTCTAGTAATAATGGCTTGAATCCGTCCGAATTTTAGCGAAGATCACGGAGGTAGTTTACATAGATTTGAAACAATCATTTTGGGTGGATACGTGAGGCTAATTGTGTCTAACGTGAACTCATCAGGGAGTGGATTTTCCAGAGACGTGTCTTAGTAAGAGCAAGATTTATCCGCAATATATACTGACTGACTTTAAAAACGAAATACTCATTTTGTTGATTTTTTTAACCAAGTCATAGTTGATCCTCATACAACTACTATTTATGCTTACCATACTTCTTCCTCTTAAGAAAAAAACAACATCTGACTTTCATGTGGTTATTAAACACACCGGATTATTAAAGTTGCACGAATTTCTTAATGCGAAATTTGGAACCCATAAAAGATTTTTCAGTTTTTTCTTCTTCGTGAAACAGTTCTTTCAATCGATGGCCACAATTAAATCAGTTAAAACATGTTGCCTCTCCATATTGCCAAGACTGAGGAATAAAAAACTGAATCAGCTAACAAGAATATTGCAAACAGGAAAACGTGAACGTGCTGCTACAGGCAGACGGGATTTGTTGATGATCATCAATGACCAAACAACATGTAGTGACAATGCAACGTCAATAGAATTTGATTACGCAACGTCATTTGCGAGACATGTTTACGGCCGCAACGTCAACTGCTAATCCAATTGCCGAATGCCATTGAACACAGATTCATGCCATAAATGTTTACCATAAACTGAAATGCCAAAGAATCGACTGCAGAAAAACATTCAAATCCCTAAAGTTTCACCCGCATAATTGCTAATACACACTGTAATGAGTGGAACAAAGGCAAAATCAGAAGGTGCAAAACAGAACCCAAAACATGCCGAACAGAATTGGTTGACCTTTCTGACAATCATTTTGGCGTTGGTTACAGACAGTCATTGCTTTCGTCGATGACACATCCATTGGTAAGGGGAAAACCAGGATTTCAGTGTATACCACATGATTTGAACACTAAAAATGACAAAATCAATTCATCTTTCGAACTGCAAATTGTTTTAAACAATGAAGAAATGAATGAAATTTCTGTTTATAAGTTTGTTCAACAAAAATTGCATATTTGAAAATGGGAATTAAAAAGAATAATCTAGTGTTGCGTTTCTAAAGTCGGTCAGTATATTTAGGACAACTGTATACGCTGTTTAGTTTACCCCTTTGGTCAAACAACATAACGACTAGCTTTCATGCACATTGAAGATATTCATCAAGATCACTGTTTGGCAATCTGTCGTCTGTTTAAGAACTTTTTACATGGCCGTCATAGCTTTCACGCACATTGAAGATATTCATCAAGATCACTGTTTGGCAATCTGTCGTCTGTTTAAGAACTTTTTACATGGCCGTCATAGCCATCATGTTACATTTTCTGTGAGAAGTCATATCATGCAATTGCATGTGCTAGAGACATGCATTAGCTTATAAGGGGTGCACATAAGTACATCCCTTATGTTCATAGTCGTCGCGTCTAGTGTACTTGGCGAAAGTAATATTTACTGTTTAATACCATAGATCATCTGAATTTTCAGGATAAAGAAAAAAAAAAAATAAAACGTCAATGTCAAGATATGTTTTGTATGAAAATAAGGAGATATGCTATGAATGCCAATGAGACCCCTCTCCACCAGTTCTATCTGTAATATTGAAAATATCCAAACTATCTATCGACATGAATAATGTGCAGAATCGTATGTGTCCCCCTCCCCGTTCGTGGGTTATTTCGATACAGTCAATGACACCTTGCACAAAAACGTTCTACAATTTAAGATAGGTACAAATTCAGATAGAGTAAGTTCTTTAATATCTTCTAGTGCATAATTTTTTTATGTTGTAATATATTATAAATTCTAAAGAATCCAAGGTAATGATTGCTTATTTTTGTTGCCAGAAAAAAAAACTTGGGGGAGCGAAAAAAAACCCGTTCGATTACTTGGTAACATTACAATACATGTACCTCTAGATCTGGTGTAAAGGTTGACTTTTTCATATTCGATCATCTTAATAGAGAGTTTAACGTAATATCTATCAAACAGGTCGCCCTTGAAAACAATGAAGCTTAATCGTGCAAGTGTTCAGTGGGCTGTACGAATCAATGCGGAATTCACTCGAAATGTCCGTCGTTCATTTTGCTTTAAATAAAACGAACTTTTTTGTTTACACAAAAACAAATGAAAAAGGCAAAAGTACTAAAAAATAACTTAACAATGCATATGTGTTTACACATAACAACATTAAACTGGAAAAAAATTATATATTATAGCAAACATACAGTAAATTGAAATGTTACTTGAGTGCTAATTAAAAATTAATGACCATGAGCGGAGTGATCAATTTCCGTGTTAAACTTCAAGTTTTATAATTTTAATTTTTATCATTAATAACTTTATAATTTTCTATACCTGCTCTTAGAAATTTTTATCAGAATACCCTTTAGGATGTTCAACAAGTTTATTACGCAATTAGATACAAATGTGTATATATAGGGACAAGCAAATACAGTTTATGTCTATATTTTTACGAACAAATGCCATATATTTAAACAACTTGAAATTGTATAATTTTATAAGTTAGATGCCAAAAAACACTTTTTTGGGTGATTTTGGACCTAATTATTTTTAATGTTTGGTTAATTTTGGTTAAACAGTAATGATGAGTTGTTGACATGTAGTGTCGTTGGTATTAAGAATCGCCTTTCGGGAAAATCCCAACCTTTTACAAAACGATTAAATTTTCATGATTACATTGAGAAATTGGTCAGAGACCTACTTAATATGTACGAACTGATATATAATATTTTAAATAAAGGGTTTTGAAAATTCTTCTTTCATCGTTTTGATCGTGAAAGGTTTTCTACCCGTCACACTGATTGATCTATCGACAACAGTGCTTTAAACAGTGAAATTCAAAAATTTAAACCAAAGTCTGCAGAATGGTACTACTTGCAAAAATATTTTTAAAATCGTTCACTATTTTTGCTCAAGTTACAGTATAAACAAGATAGAAAAACGGAGTCTTTGCTATATCCCCCTGGCGTTGGAGGGATAACAATCGTACCATGTTGCCTTAAAGAGTCTGTTCTCGGCTTACGGAATCATTTGAAACAATTTACTGTACAAAAATGCAATATCCGTCGTGTCAGCATAACCATAAACTAGACAAATTTGACACAAAAAAAAAATAGCTTGAACTACAAGGAATGTTTAAGGTCTACTTATGATTAATGAAGACCATTTAAAAAGCGAAATTGGCATTAAATAGTGAAACGATTAATAAAAGCACGTAAATACATTAGTTTTGGCACAGAAGATGTCCGGTCCGAATTTGATTTTCATACGCTTGTGGCACAAATTAAAAATGACCAAGAGCTCTTATTAATAGTTTTATGCATAGACGAAGGAACCCCTACATACTAAATTATAAATATTGTATTAAGCCGGCGAACGTGTTTAGACGAACTGACCATATAGACTAAGTGTTTCATTGTCACATTTGTTTTCTGCTTTTCTTTCTAAATATTTACAGGTGCAATCGTTATGTGTTTATTTTTCATTCATGATATGTCCGAATCTTTTGAAAAGGTCATCAACACAGAAGCAACATTTATGAAATAAAACTGAAAATTAATATATAAAACGCTAGAACAAGCTTGGAAAATTTGTTGGTTTTCAACCGAAATCGTATAACAGATTATGTGTACTTGTCACATTTCTATGGATGAAAGAAGCAACGTGATTGGTTAATCTTTATTAAATTTGCATATGCAGAATTATTTACGCAATTGCATAATACAATTACGCCTATGCATGATTAATAACGCGATTACATAAATAGAATTACTCGATTGCATAAATAGAATTACTCGATTGCATACATAGAATTACGCATATGCATAATTAATTACCCGATTGCATAAATACAATTACGCATGTGCAGAATTAATTACTCGATTGCATAAATACAATTGTGCAGATGCAGAATTAATAACGCATACGCGTAAATATATTTATGTAATTGCATATAAATTGAATTGTGACACACAATCTGCGCCATACTGTGCATGTTTGGCCTTCTTCTCGAATGCTTTCTTACGATATTGAAATACGATTAATGTTTATTCTTTTTAAAACATTTTAACAACCAACACATATGTGTATTCTTTATTTACCTCTTTCCGCGAATATAAGGAGATGTTTGGTATATGTTGATTAGAAGAAACCCAACAACACATACAAAACAGTAACACATCTAGAGATCAGCATGCAGTCTTTAAAAGAAAAACAAAATATTTTATTGAATTGGTGTTTCCGACGAACTTTTCTCAATAACAAATAGCCTTACAATGTGTTAAGCTCTATAAATTGCCCGCGTCTAGAAAAGTTATGAATGCCTTAACAATGACTTTCAACGATCTGGCAACACTTGCCTATATCCCATAAACAGCACATGAGGTTCCCAATTTGAGACAGAGAAGTAGACATGGTTATACTATTATTTTATAACACCTTCTTTTAATTTTAAACAATGGACTAATTAAAGGTGCATACACGAATGATAAATAACATTTTAAGAACATAACATACGGAAAGTCTGGAGGAGAAAGTTTTCGTGATGACTAAATATCCATCAGGACTAAAACGTGCACGTTGTTATTGGCAATGGTATATTCACGCCGGACCAATATATTAAATCATTGGATGTTGTTTGTGTCAATCATACGTTTGGTAGAGTGCAAAATAATTGTTTTAAAATATGTGTCCTCTTTCACAACTGGAACTAATACTTGAAATTATGGGCGTATTACGTTTCCGCATATTTTGCAAACTTACAATTTCACTTTCCCGCTTAAAAAGATGATTTCCAATGAGACAGCTATCCACCAACGACAAAAGGTCAACGACTTTAGGAAGTATGGAAAGTTAGCGACCTTGATTTGCTTTTAGAAGTTGTCTTATTGTAAAATGTTTACAACAAATCAAAGGCACAGTGATGCAAATTTCTTCATATTCATACTATGAAAGAAATGGAATAAATTATGTTTTTCTGTATCTGGATTTTTGAAATTATAACAGTCATATAATTAAAGGAGAATCGAACATAACTTGTCGTTGTTGGTGGAATGCATGACATTCCAAAGAAATTGAGTTTCATCTTCAATTGAATTTACATAATTTACAAATTCTTTTATCCTTCTCAATCTGTTTATATCGACCCTGCGCATGCGGTATTTTATAGGCAATCATTTCCAACTTTGCGTGATGCTTACTAGTGTCACAATTCTTCACGATATTTTAATTAGACGAGTCTCCCTTTTAAAAATATCATGAAATTTCAAATTTACGTTCATAATTTACCCATTTTCACTGTAGCACTTGCTCTTTGTGTTGCACTTGAGAACATACTTGTACGACTTTGCCCCCAGCAGAGCTATTAAAACAGTACAATAACGGGTGTTACACGGACACTATTAGAAATAGAGTCACTCGTGCATTTAGTGAGTTCATAGGCACTTTATCGTTCACCTTGTGACCTAATTACCTTGTTTTATAAATATAATTTATATGAAAAGTGTTCATAAAAATTATAATTATAAAAAAGCTTTCTTAATTCATTTGCATACGTCGTGGAATTTTAAAAAGTCATAAATCTGTTGTTCATATTTTTGTTGTTTATTTTCTTTTTTCTCTTTTTTTTCGGGGGCATGAGCAGGGAAAGGGGGTAATTCCCCCTTTTCAAAATGGGGAGGGAGGAGGCAAAACATATATAATTCTTGGTTTTGCTTTGTTTGTTTGTACGTATGTATGCTTTTTTTTCTTGGTGTGGAGGGGTATATATAAATGCAGGGATGTAAGAGCCGGAAAAAGGGACCATTTGCAAAAAGGTTAGGGGCAAAACTATAATCCCCCCCCTTTGGCAATTTATTTTGTTATTAAAATATAAAGTGGCTTCGAAAGAGAACATTTTCAAACTTATTTCTGGACTATTAGACTAATTAGACTAATATGATAGAAAATATAGATTAAAGGTCGTTTTATTTTTTTGCTTGTCACTTTAAGAAGTCCCCCCCCCCCTTTTTCTCATTTTGCTAGATTTCAAGATTTCAAGATTTTATTGTACACTCTTACAAGAGGCAGATATACATAATATACAGCTTGACAGAAGTGGTATAATAACAGAACAAAATTGAAATAAACATATTTATCGCTATTTTACGAAATTTTCCTTTGATCTTGTTGACTGATAATTTCCTTTCTCAGCACAGTAGAGTGATATGAAAAATTATCGCTAGAAACTATATAAGGGCGCACGTGCCGTTGTCAATGAAATTAACAACGTCATTATAGGTAAAATAGCGATAAACAGATTATCATTGGTCATCTCAACTCGATTGCTTTTCTCCCTTTCGCCGTACCGGCTCAAGCGAGAAAATCAATCTCGTTGAGATGACCAACGATAATCTATAAATACATGGTCAATTTAATATACGCCATCAAACACACCGTCACATACGGTTGATTGACACGTGGTTTAAACGATCCAAACAAATAGTTGGAACATATCGTGACATATATATCATATGATTAATTGGATTATTACACACAATTTAAATTAGGTAAGTACTAAACTATTTCCTATGTCAAAAATACTTCATGATTTTTTGCAAAAACAATGCGACATTATTGAGCACTTTTATATTACAATAATATAGCAAACCAAATAGCTTGTCCTCTGTTGGGTTCAAAAAATAATATCCCGGTATATGTATTTTTCTAATTCTTTCAATATTTTGGTCACAACATACTAGCAGATAATGAAATTCATTTCCAACCACCCCCTGTCACATTATGTGCATATTCTGTCCTCACGAGGAATATTTAACCATCTTTCGGCTTCTATAGGGAATTTCAAATTTGAACATCGCAGTTTACTCAAGTGTACTCTGCGTTGTTTATTTAGTTTCATCAAGTAGCCTTCAAGACAGAAATTTCTTTTACATGATAAATAAAGTTCCCCTCTTGAGGCACTTTCAGCCATACTGTGCCATTTTTGTACAAATTGGTCTTGTAAGATTTGTTTAACAACATATTTTATATTATTTTTACTAACAATTTCTTGGCTATCCCATACAAACGATAAGCCAACATCATTCAGCATAGATTTTACATGTAATAACCATTTTGATTGCATATTTATTGAACAATTCATTTCATACAGTAACAACTTATACATAATACTAGACAGTTTAGAATCATTCGAAAGTAGTTTTACCCAAAAATTAAGTATACGTAGTTTAACATGTATGTCTAGTGGATATCTACCTGTTTCGCCGTACACCATGAAATTTGGCGTTGATCTACGGACAGAGAGCACCTTCTTTAAAAATTGCAAGTGCACCGTTTCCAATATATCTAATTTTTCATATCCCCAAATTTCGCTCCCGTATAAAAGTATAGGATCAATTAAAGAATCAAATAGCTTAAGCTGTAGATCTACTGGAATAGATATATTTCTTATCTTTCTGTATAGAGCATAAAGTGCTCTCTGTCCTTGTTCTGCTAACTTCTTTTTTGTAGTTTCAAATTTCCCATTTTGGTTTAAAAGCAAACCAAGATAGGGGTACGACTCCACTCTTTCAATAATTGAACCATATAGTTTAAAATTATCCATCATAACGTACTTTCTTTTAGAGAATACCATCACCTTAGTTTTTTCAACATTTACTGAAAGTTTCCAAATATTACAATATTGTTCAAATACATCTAAACACTTTTGCAATGCTGCTGCTGATTCAGCTAATATTATTGTATCATCAGCATACAATAGAATAAATAACAACAAAAACATATTCAGGTGTTCTAAAGTTTTTTGTGATACAGTTTGGAGTCCTGATATACCATTTTCACGGAAAAAAGTCTAAAGGTCCGAAAGAAATACAGAAAATAAGAAAGGAGATAAATTTTCCCCTTGACGAACTCCGACTTCACTTGGAAAACCCTGATAACTCAACCCCTTTTGAGACAAGACTTGATATTGCCATACATATTATAAATAACCTTAAATATCTTTCCCGTGATATTACAATTTATAAGTTTTTTCCAAAGTCCCACCCTCAAACAGTATCAAAAGCTTTCCTGAAATCTACAAAAGTACAAAATAGTTTCTTATTGTTATAAAAATATATTTCTATCAAAACATGTAGTATACATATATTGTCTGACATTTGTACTATATCCTTTTCTAAATCCGGCTTGTGCCTTTGGTATAGTTTCTATCAGTTCAGCATACTTTGTCAACCTATTATTAAGTATTGCTGTAAAAGTTTACCAAGTGAGGACACTAGTGTAATACCTCTATACGAATCTGGGTTGATCGGATCACCCTTGTTTTATATATGGCAATAATTATCCCAACCGTCCAGATTTGAGGAACTACACCAGTATTCAAAATCATATTAAAATCTCTCTATACATAGGCAAAGTAGCATTAATGGTTGATTTAATATACTCATTAATGACCTTATCAAACCAGGGACTTGCTGTTTTTAATTTTCACAGCATTCAAAATTTCTTTGTTTGATACTTCACCATTGAGTATATTATTTACAAAATCATCATCACAGTTCGGAAAAATAAATTCGTCATCATCATGGCATCATCTGGATGATTATCAATGTTGAAATTCTTAAAATAATCATACAAGTCATCGAGATCAATTTCATCTCTCTTTGACGTTTATTTATTCAAATTATTTAAAATATTCCAGAGCTCTCGTGGTTCGCCTTCAGATGCACTGCGCAAGTCTTTCTCTGCCCTAAACTGAAAGTCATTAAAAGCCTTGCCCATTGCAATCTTATAAGCCTTACCACGATACTTCAAATCAGCTCGGGATTCATCTGTTTTAGAAAGATAATGTTTTCGCTTTGCCTTGTGAAATTCAGATCTCTTCTGATGACAATTTTTATCAAACCAGGGTTGAAACACCTTGTTTTGCCTATGCGGCTGGTTATGACGAACTACCTTATCACCAAAACATGTATGCGCTGAATCAATAAATATGCTGTTAAAAATTCGACAAAATTGTCAATATCTGATTGAAACGTGTCACTTTCAACATTTAATGTGACAAGTTTCTTGAACAAATCTTCAGTGTAGAGTTTATCCTCACCCATTTTAACAAACTGATCTTTCATCTCATTGTTCCATCGAACAGGTATATTTACCATGTTCGGAGAAGAATCATTGTTATGCAAATCAGTAGTAACACCTGTTGAGAATATTACATGTAACCTGCAATGAACATCTGAGTATAATGGGTCAAAGTCAATGACCTCGAATTCCGCCAAAAGTGGAAATAAATCTGGCGATACAATACAATAATCAATAAGACTCGTCTGACTACTCGTAACACGACCAACCCCCTTATCTGAACCCACTCGTCCATTTGCAAATATACATGTTATTATTTTTGCAAAAACTTAATAGTTTTGAGCCAAATGTATTACATCTACCTGTATCCTCATTAGCTCTGTCTAATGGGATATCATAAAATACCAGTTTGTGGAAGCTATGAAAATAATTATCTATTACATCTGCACCATCAAAATTTAAAATTTGTGCTAAATCATCATTAGGAAATATAAAGTCTCTACCTGTGCCGCATCTGGCATTAAAGTCACCAATAAGGGCAGCATGAATACTCCTACTTCACTGATATGTATCAAAGGAATAAGCAATAATTTTACTCGCACACAGCTGATGAAATTGAGAGGCGCTAGTGTTAACGCAAAATCCCTAGTTTATTAAAGACTAAATATCTCATAACTTCATGGTACATAAACCAGTATGCAAATTTGTTGTGTTCAATCTTTTAATTATCTAATCATCTTAAAAGCAAAATGTATTAAGTTTTAATTAAAAACGTCAAAAGTCAGATACAAAACAAGAGTAACAAAATGAACGGGATGGTAACAACCAGCCGTATAAGCTTTTCTGCACTTGTAGTCAGGTCAAGGTCCTCGGCTTACGCCTCGGACTTTACATGACTACACGTGCAGAGAAACTATAAGGCAACAGTTGTTACTGGCCTGTTTTTTGTTTTGTTTTTGTTACCTTTGTTCTGTATCTTATATACACACTATACATTTAAATGATGTCTTTTGATTATAGAATGTCGTTATCATGGTTATGTTGCTTTCCTTTACCCTACGGACATATATACCCCACCTCTTTTTTATTTATACGTATCGTGATATTCATTACTAAAATAGATATTGCTAACTATAGTAATTCATAAGGGAATATGTTATAGATACTTCTTATTTTTTGGATAGTGTTGGTGTTTCGTAAATTATACCATAGCTTTTTTTTAAAACCCCGACAATAACCTCACGAGATGAAGTCGAGTGAGGTTATCTTAATATTACCTAGACAGTCCTTAAACCTAAAGTTTCAGTTAGAGTAAGCAGACGCTATCAAATTTTAACGGTCTAACATTATTATTATTACTTAAACAACCCCGTTAAAGTCGAAATGTCAGCCGTGTATTACAAATTATTTTTGTTAACCTATAGCTGTACAATGAAGCCTATGGGAATAAATTCCAAATGTTCATCTCAATAACCAAAAATCAAGGCTATCAAACTACCTATGTACCCCATCTTATATTTTCCAGTAAAATGTATATATAATATGAACTTAACACATTTATAGTGTTTGTCTTTAAGAAAAATTGTTTCATTTAATATATATATTATTCATTTTTTTTGTTCTGGGCGCGAACTTTTGCGCGGGTTGGCGCACATGGGTTCGATTCCCACCCAAGGCATTCATTTATATCGGCCGGTGCAAAGCGGTGGGTATTTTAGCTTAGTGGCCCCGCGTTGACTCTGTTGTTTCTAGGTCTTAAAATTCAGCCGTCCGCGGACAATTTTTATTTTTGTTTCTGTTTTGTTTTTTTCTGTTCGAAATCTAGATATAACAAAACCATTGCATTATTGTGAAAACTATACCATAGATAGCTATGTTTTTTTCTTTATCACTGAGATTTATGCTCGGGTTACATTCCCATTGGCTCCAATGTACAGCTAAATGATGATACGATCGCCACATGTATAAAACTTGCTTTAGTTAAGAGAATCTGCCATTTCTTCTCGATGATTGTTTTATTTGAATAGA
>JAASAO010002681.1:0-11024 GCA_017311375.1 Mytilus coruscus
TTTACACATTGTGACTTGGATGGAGAGTTGTCTCATTGGCACTCATACCACATCATCTTGTTTATAATATAATTTAATTCGTTCCATTTGTTTTACAGACTTCAGGATCCAATGCACTAACAAATCTTGCTACAAGTTTCAAAAACGCAAGTGAAACTGCATTATTAACTAATGGTTTGTTCGATAGTTCAGACCCTCATTTAGACTCGACTTCAAATGGTGAGAACTATATTTTAAAATGCTAGAAAATTTTATAATGAAAGAATTAAAAGTGATGATACTGAATTATGAGAAGTAACAAGTATTATTCTATTATTTGATAACTTTTGTCTAATAGACCGTTATATGAAAGGTTATGTAATATATTGATATTCTATTTATTGAAATGTGAGACGGAATTCACTGTTCAGTTGTATTAAGCAAGACTGAGAAACTTGTTTAAAGAAGTATTTATTAGGAAAGCTCAATTGTGTTCAGCATAAAATTAGAAGATGGGGTAATATTGCCAATTGGACATTTATCCAACAGAGACCAAATGACTTAGATATAAGCAACTATAATTCATCGTATTGACGTCAACAATTTACAAACTCTATACCGTTTAATAAGCTATAAAAGGTCCTGAAATGATAAAATGTAAAACAATTCAAACGAAAAAAAAACAACAAATGTACAAAACAATAAATGAACTGAATTACAGGTTCCTGACTTGAGACAGGCACATACAGAATCTGGCAGTGTTACACTTTTAGCGAGAGGTCAATCCTCCTAACCTGGGACAGTGGTGTTGCATTTCAACATAAAAACAAACTATTAATACATGTTGAAAAAAGCTTAACGCTTTAGATTGACAAATAAATACAATATCAAAAACGTTAGGACAAAAAGTACATATCTAAGAGTACTTGCAGTTACTAAAAACTAGTTCGAAGCCAAAAACAACTGATAAAAATCAATCAGTGCACATCCAATGGATTTAGTGATAAGACGTAATAAGCAGTTTGAGAAATAAATGACCTTGTGCAATGCCAAAATATAAGTATCGAGCAGATGTAGAACCATTAGCGTTTATAACTCTTTAAGAATATATATTCAGTTATATTATATTTCTTTAATAACAAAATCAATATTAGTAAAGATTAAATCAATATTCAAAGATCGTATTAATCTTATTATAGTGTTAATTTGCTAATATTTTAGAGAATAAGACTTATTTTGTAAGTCTTGTAGATTATGGTTTTTCAAAGTTGTGCCTTACAGTAACAACTTAGATAAATTGAACAGGGACTATCATATAAGTGTGTGTCTTTGTTGGTGAACGGGATGTTGCGTGCTATACAACCTTGTTCGCCGAAAAGCTTTTATTTGAAACTTCTCATATTATCTCAGTTTATCGCTAATCAGAACCTGTTTTGTTCTTACATAACATATTTAGATATTATAACAATATGCAATGAATGTTGAAAAAACATTAATATTTGGAGCTGGTTACTAGTATTAAAACTGATGCTTTTATATTAATGCTTAACTAATGGTTTTTAGCCATCTTGCAATATATTATGAGAAAAGGAAAAACTTGACAATGCACTTCCATAGATAGATATAAAAAGGAGATTAAGTTAATAAAAACAGCTAATTAAACCATAAGACAGGTTCATGCTCTCGTCCCTTATAAGGCATTGTGTCAGTGGTTATCGCTGTTTCCATGTGGGTTTTTGTTTTTTTTTTTTTTTTTTGTGCCAGTTTTAAAAACTTGTTGTTAATGTCAGATTATTGCGTCTTTCGGTTGACTTTTGTTGTTTCATTGATATAACTATTCTTCAAGTATAGACTCGGGTACTTTAATAAAATTGAGAATGGAAACGGGGAATGCGTCAAAGAGACATCAACCCGACCAAAAAGCAACAAGCAGTCCAAGGCCACCATTGGGTCTTCAACACAGCGTGAAAATATAGCACCCGGAGGCGGGCTTTATCAATACAATAATGTATACTAGTTCAGGGAAAATGGACGTCACACTAAACTCCAAAACATATAAATGAACCAAAATTTTAAAAAAACATATAAGACTAACAAAGACCAGAGTTTCCTGATTTCGTACAGGCGCTAAAATGCGTTAAACATGTTTTGTGAGATCTCAACCCTCCTCCTATACCTCTAGCCAATGTTGAATAAACAAACACACAGCAATACGCACAGTAAAATTCGATTTAAAAGAAGTCCGAGTCCGATGTTAGAATAGGTAACAGAAGAAACTTAGCAAAATGACAATTATCAACCTAAATTAACAAAGGACTACTAGCAGTTACTTACATGCCAGTTTGAACTGAAAGGCCGTTTAAAAAGGTCGTTTGGTCGTCTGTTGATTTCATTTATTTTTAACGTTATATTGCTATCTTGTCCATGTTGATGTTGATGTATTTCGTATCATTTTTCGGAATGTATCACATACAAATTTGTTGTAGTAAAGCGAATTGGAATCAATTATATTTTCAGCTATTATGACATTGGTGTCTGCTATTGTTGGAGTAACACTGACATCAACTTTACCGGAAAAGAGTTTGCCATTGATATCTGCAACAACTGCTGACGCAAGAAAACAAGTAGATTTTTTTGCAAAAATGTACGGAGATGATGCTTACAATATAATTGAAGATGGTGAATTAACTTCCGAGGAGCGCACTGGACTATATTTATTGAGGGCCAGAATTTCACAGGCCGAGTTTGAGGAAAAACAAATATTGGTATTAATTTGTTTTTTTCAATATACAGCATGAGAAGCAATAAATGTTTCGTATTCAAAAAAAAAAAAAAAAATACAGATACATTTACACAATAAAACAATAGCTTTTAATCACGGTTATTATATCTACTATGAATTGTTGAAGTCCTGAACATAGACTCTTATTGATTTCATATTTAACCAATGCTTACATAATTACGGTGTGTGTGATGATTTCTAAATTCTCAAATTAAGGTTAACGGTTACGAACTGTTAGAAATTGACAATAAGGGTCGGTTGAAAACAAAACTTTACGACAAAAGAGATGATTTCAGCTTCCCAATTGTGAACTTTCCATTTCTATGTAGCAACATTCCAGCAGCGCCTGCATACGGAGTATATATCTCCCAATTGATACGATATTCCCGGGCTTGTGTTTCCTATCATGATTTCCTTGATAGAGGATTGCTGCTCACAAGGAAGCTATTAAACCAAGAGTTCCAAATGGTGAAGTTGAAATCATCCCTTCGTAAATTTTACGGACGCCATCACGAGTTGGTTGACCGTTATGGAATAACCGTTTCACAGATGATATCGGATATGTTCCTTATGTCGTAACTACAATACCCTTCCCTTTTCACGAATGTGACTTACCGAATTAGACTATTTACCGGATTTGTAATAACATAAGCAACACGACGGGTGCCACATGTGGAGCATGATCTGCTTACCCTTCCGGAGCACCTGAGATCACCCCCAGTTTTTGGTGGGTTTCGTGTTGCTTAGTCTTTAGTTTTCTATGTTGTGTCATCTGTACTATTATTTGTCTGTTTGTCTTTTTATTTTTGGCCATGGCGTTGTCAGTTTGTTTTCGATCTATGAGTTTGACTGACCCTCTGGTATCTTTCGTCCCTCTTTTACGACTTCCAAAGTTTAAATTCGTGGTCTTTAGAATGTACATTGAAATTTATTTAAAGTCATATGGATCGAGTTTCTGATTATTATAATGTTAAGGAAATGATTGAACTAATGCATACATATATATTAAACTAAGTCCTATGTGCACGTTTTTTTTTTACATTTATTATGAAACAATATTATATAATCGACAAATAAATATTTCACTCAATTTCGAGCCTTTGTGCCGAAGTTTATCGATCTTTACATATTGATAAACATTCCACACAGAATCATGAAGCATGTAAAAAATAAGCGAGATGATAGAGTGACGTATTTTCTTTTAATTTTTCACGCGTACCTATTTGCTAATTAAATTTGTCATACCAATTATTAAATGATTTGGTGTATTGATTTTTTTTGTGTCAGAATCTTTTTTCCACGTTTATTAACTTTCTTTTATCACCGTTTTTCTTTTCCTTTGTACTTACGCTTTGAAGTTGTCTAATTTCTGACGAAAAGTTTCGTGGTTAAGGTCACTGTATACGGAAAAGAATTTGTCGGCGAATTAGAGAACGGGAAGACTTTAATTCAATAGCAGTTCATTTCTAAAGATTAGGACAAACCAGCATAATATTTTAACAGAAAAACTATGTACACATATTTTATAGTAAAACTGGGCCATTCTAGTATATGAAACATATTCAGCTTTTTTGTTAAATTTGAAGAGACATATGACTTTAAAGTCGTTATCACACACATACACTTTCAATTCGAACAAAACTATATCACATTTTCTGATGTTTTAATATTTTAAAAGGAAATTCCTTGTAATTAATTCAAAATACAGAAAAAATCAAAGGGACAACCAAAAACCGTTCGTTGAAGAAAACTAGATAACACCACGAAAGAAGACAAACTAAAAAAAAAGCATCATCCACAAGACTCTCCACAGAAAACTAAAATTTGACCAAATCGAAAAGTACCAAAACTTCGTGGTGGACTCTCATGCTGTAGAAAGTAGTTCCTGCTCCGTTAGTGGCAGCCAACCTCCGGTGATACGTCACATTCAATGATTTCGAAAATCAAAGAAAAGAGGACGAAATTACTTGTACAAGTGATCATGATACTGATTATCCGTGAAACATATATAATTCATTAGTAAATTTTATGATGTCCGCAAAAACTTTTCAGAATTGACATCAACTTTACAATTAAGAAGACTTGGTTCAATACATACCTAGAAACCTTTATGACAATCGTTTACTATAATCTGAGTCATCAAAATTGTGGTATTGTTACGAAGGTTTCATAATAGAGGTAAACATAAAAAATGATGAAATGATATGGTATATATTTCGAATTCTAAAGTTTGCGATCATAAATTAATCAAGGCGACAGTAGTTTACCCATATTCAAATCTCGTAGCTCGAATAAGAAGATACAAATTCAGCTAACAAACAAAAACTGATTGAATCACATCAACTCCAAAAGGAGCGATCCCTGGTGCGTCGACAGGTCAACATTCTCCTTCTAACCATACCTTTAACCGGTATAAAATCTTAATGTAAATTCTTTTTTTACGAAACTCGAAAATTTGAAAAGAAATTGCTACCGCTTTATTATGGAGATGATGCAATACTATAATAATAATTTTACTTACCAATTGTTAACTTTTCCATGTTCACTCACATTATGTAGACTTCAGTAACAGGGTGTGCTCCTTACACAAAAACTTCTTAAACAGAATTATGAGGAAGAACGTGAGAAATTGGACACTATATAAGTGTAATGACACAATGATCTCTAAAACTCATCAAAGATACCAGGCTTATAATTTTGTACGCCAGAGGAACGTTGAGTCTACAGAAGACTCATCAGTTGCGCTCGAATCAAAACAGTTGGAAGGCCAAATCGTAAAATTACCGATTGTGCCCTATTCACAGATTCGGCATTTTGACTGAGTATGGATTTTCATGGCAGAAAATGCATACATAGCAGGAGACGCTTACCCATTCATCAGGTCTCGCTCCCTTTTCAATTCTTGCGATTCCCTCAGTGTTTTTTCCTTGATTTGTATATTCTTAATGAATTGATGAGATTGAACCATGGTAAACTATTGTTGCCTCAAGTTTTATCAAATAGGTTTGATGTAATAAGTAATTATTTTGGTCAATATTTTCAGGCATCATTAACAGATGCATCAATAGACACAGCGTTGCAAGTGATCAATAACCAAGGATTGGATATGATGTGTAAAGGGTGTAAAACAACCTTCAACACAAAACATGTAAATCTTTACATATTTAAAGCAACACTTCAAGAGAGAGGTGGAAGATACAAACAGGATATTCAAGCCTTTAATGAAGTACCCAATGATATACTCCAGAATTTGACAATTCCTATGAGGCTAGGCAATATGAATGACATGACTTCACTTGGAGTAAGAATGCCTACTTTAACAATTTCCAAATTATTTTTTATGATAGTTGTTCTAAACGCGTTTATCTATTTCGAATGCTAGTATACCAACCACCTGAAAATAGCGCTTTTAGTACTGTGTTTACTATAAAACAATTATGTATTTTGGTAATTTACATTTCAAGTATCAAATATTAATGTATTTTATTTTGTATTGTAGATTGCAGATTTCCCACAGAATGTTTATATAGCCGGTAGTGCAGACACAGCTTTAGTTACGTCAAACGTCCATAAATTGTTTCTAAAAGATAAAAATAAAGAAAATTTTATTCCGACCAATTGCAAGGTTGCAATTAACCAAACTACTCGAGCTTTGCAATTTTCTCAGAACTTACCTGTGTACACGGAAGGGGATGCTTCTAATCTCTTTTACCACTCTTTTTTCTATCGTGACAACGGAGACTACGTTTGTGTGTCAGTCCATCCAGTACAGGGCGTTCCAGATTATGTTACGTCATATGACGTCTATGTCAAATTCGATTCCCAGCCAACTCACTTAAATTATGACGCCAAAGGAAGAACATCACCTGACAATGACAGAATGATATGCTTCCCTCCTCAACTGTTTTCTTCAACTGGTGAGATGCATGTTGCCCTGCATGCAAACAGTAAAGTGGGTAAGACATTAGGAACAAACATAAATCGCATTCTCTATAGAAATTGAGTTAGATGCTCTAACTGTAACAGAGCTAAAATAAGTAAAACCATTTAATCGTGATGCTACACATGTATTAAGTTGACTTTAAATAATATTAAATAACTAACACATAGCTTAAAGGTTTATAGAGCAAACTGTTGCCCCGAGAAAACAATTTTTTTTCGAGGGGTAACAATCTACTCTATCACCGTCTAAGGTATCTATAATTTAATGTACTATACTGAATGTTCTGTTATCATTGTCTTTTAAATCTTAAATTGAAAGTAAAAGTCCATGACGTCATATGTTACAACATCGATTAGATAAATAACAAAAGAGCAGTAAGATGTATTTTTTTTTCTTCGGTTGACAGTTTTTGGATCCCGTGGTTATTTATGGGAACCAATCACAGGAAGATATGCTAATGGGTCATACAACATATCAGCACCAGCATTGATGCCGTATAATTTGCGCATAGTGACGTCAAATTGTAAAGAGTGGGATCCCAAAAGACAATCATGGGATTCAATCAACTGTGAGGTAATCAATCTAATATCTTTAAATGGTTTTTACTGTTACCACAGGATTTAAATGTAGAGATATACTGAAATAACTTAAATCTGAGTTTTTGTCTTTTTTCGAGAAAAAAGGCAGATTTTGTGACTGATATTTATATATACTCGCGACAAGAAAGAGAAAGACACATTGTAAGGATTTACAATGCTGTTCAGGGCTTCCTAAGGAAAAGTTTATATTTATAAGTCAGTTTCGACTGTAAAACAAATGTAATAATAATAAGACTAATTATAAATATATTTCAAAAAATTATTAAATTTATCTTTATATGAACGAATAAGAATAGACCATATTTGAATTTTGAATTCACAAACATTAAGAAATTGAGAATACAAAAAGCAAATATACACAAAACATGTCATACTAATATAGTAAGTTGGTGCATATTTATTGAAATTTTACAAATTCATCAATGTCGTTGTAGATGTAGTATTTGCAAGCATCAACAATGCCTCTACTGTATATAACTTCTAAGGACCATCTCAGGTTTTTTTCTATGTTGGTTCATCATAATAATTAATCTGTTTACAAGGTCTAAGTTTAAAATGTGTATTTATTAATTTCACGACAATACTGTCATTTCTATTTTCCAGTTAAATATAAGACCCAAGTTTGTTTTTCTTTGTTTCATTCCCTTGTTGTAGGATTTTTGTGGTGTATATAAAAAAAGCTTACAAAATTCTATACTTAAGTGGTGTCTATTAAATGAAATAATTGAACAGAATGATTTTAATGTTACAATACGACGTCAAACGGATGCGTTTTTATTTTTGTGTGTTTTTTTTTTTTTTTTTAGCTAGCTAATACGTTTTAAAGATTTGACTGAATATCAATGGAATAAAATAATAGACACAATATACTTGGGAACAATTAAGTCCTTAGGTCGAAAGAAAACTGACAATATCATGACTAAAATGAAAACTACGAACAGACAAAAAAACAGTATACTCCATACCACACACAAAAATAAAGGTGAGAACCTGTCATGCTGCTCAAAACAGTACACATTTGATGATAAGGCGCATTTAGTGATGTTAAGGAAAAGAGAACGAAATTATGGCGAAAACCATTGCAATATTTGTAAAGGGATGACTTCGACTTGACCATTAGTAACCCTTTGTTCAATAACTTCAATGTAAGCACCATGATTTATTAATGGAAAAAGAAGTAGAAGATGCAAAGGGAACAATCGAACACAATACGTTAAAGTAAAACAGACAACCTAATGGTCAAAAGAAAAAAAAACGATGAAAAAACAAACAACAGTGTACAAAACACTACACAAGAAACCAAATACTGAGACAAACCCTACAAAAAACAGAGGAGATCTTACTTGCTCCGAAAGGTGAGATAAACCTGATTAACTAAAAACATCTGTCGTATTACTCATGACAAGAAAAACAATCGGTGATAATTCGCATCCTTGAGTGTCATAATCGAAAAAATGTAAAAACCGAGGACGGGATTATGGTAACCAAAATTGGAACATGATTGCGTCCGTACATCATTATATGGAACAGAGTCTTTGGAATACCTGGGAGATATATTCTCCATATGCAGGTGCTGATGTTTGCTATATAGCAATAGGAAGTTCACAAATGGAAAGCTGAGATCATATATTTTCTCGTAAAGTATAATACTCAACTGGTCATTATGGTTAAAGGCTAGATGTGGGTCAAGATATGAAAAAGACTGAGCTCCATCTGTGGTATAACTCTGACTACGACAAGCTACTGCGAGTTTATTTTTTTGTTGTATGCATTTGGTTGTACTGATATTTTTGAAATTTCTGATCTGAAACCAAAACACTACATGGAAAGCTAAGCAGGCGACAGTCCATAACTTTTATATTATTTATTTTCATTTGCGTTCTAAATTGCCATTCTTAAAAAAAATCTCAACAAAAATTACAAGATATAAAATCTATGTAAAATAAATTTATCTAAAACGTTTACGTAAGCTTTCACTTGAAAAGTTCGTGTAGTCTTAATATACTGCAATAGCAAGGAACTAGCTAAAAAATGTAACAGATCAATTAGAGAAATTAATTTTGAATATGTGATATTGATATAAATTTGTGTTGGTTATTTTCAGATGGATTGGTTTCCAAGGCAACATATCATAGAATGTACATGTCGTCCAGCTTTTGGTTTAACATTTGGTAACACTTTTTATGTGGCGCCAAATAGAATCGACTTCTCCACAGTTTTCTTACGTTTTGATATAACTAATCAAGGTCCTGTGATCGGGACTCTTATAACGATATTAGTGATTTACGTACTGCTACTCATTTGGGCGAGACATCAAGATAAGAGAGATATTGCAAGGGTAAAATTCTTTTCACTGATTTTTTTTAGTGTTAATCTATTGAAAAACATAGGTTTTTTTAAAGTATCAAAACCAAATGCATTAAAGAACAAAAACCTGTGTCTTTTTAATGCATTTAAGTTTTTACAAAAATTAACTGTAGGAAAACACAGTGAAGAATCATTGTGCACGGAATGTTTTAGAAATATTTTGATCATGTTGTCTATCCTCCAGTATGAATTTTAAATTATTTTAAGTCTTCAGCGATACAAATGATACAATCTCATTAACAATATCAAAAAATTGGAATGTTACTAAAATTTATAAACAATGAATTCAGTCAGAATTTCTAATTCTTTTTTAGTGGGGAGTTACACCATTAATTGACAACTTCGTGGACGACACATATTTTTATCTTGTAACAGTTTATACAGGAATGAGAAGAGGGGCAGGTACCAGGTCCAGGATAGGCTTTATAGTTCATGGAAAAGATGGAGGTACAGGGATACGGGAATTATATGATGGCGTCAGATCGGTAAGCCTGTAGTCTTTGTTCTAAGTTCAAAAAAGTAAAGCCTTCACACAACACATTTTTGTCATTTAATTTAGTTTGTTTTGATTATGATTAAATGCCATTCAGTTTTCTCGATATCTAAGTTTATAGTACCCGAACACGACGGCTGCGATCTAGATCCTTATTGGTGTAGTGTTAGTTTCGGATCTTGAAAAGAAAACAAATACAATTATATGATATCTTAATCGGTATAATACTTTTCGTGAATTTCATATTTGTTACGTTTGGAGGACGTGTTTTTCAACAAACAATCGGCATTCCCATAGGAACCAACTGTGCCCCTTTTCTTGCCGACTTGTTCCTGTATTCATATGAGGCTGACTTCATACAGGAACTTCTTAGGAAGAAAGAAAACAAGTTAGCAGTATCCCTTAACTTTATTTTCCGCTATATAGATGATGTTCTCTCACTAAATTATTCAAAATTTGGTCACTGTGTTCAACACAAATATCCCATCGAACTTGAGGTAAAGGATACAACAGTTAAGTCTGCCTGATATCTTGACTTAAATCTAGAAATTGACAATGAGGGTCGGTTGAAAACAAAACTTTACGACAAAAGAGATGATTTCAGCTACCCAATTGTGAACTTTCCATTTCTATGTAGCAACATTCCAGAAGCGCCTGTATACGGAGTATATATCTACCAGTTGATACGATATTTCCAGGCTTGTATTTCCAATCATGATTTCCTTGATAGAGGATTGCTGCTCACAAGAAAGCTATTAAACAAAGACTTCCAAGTGGTGAAGTTGAAATCATCCCTTCGTAAATTTTACGGACGCCATCACGAGTCGGTTGACCGTTATGGAATATCCGTTTCACAGATGA
>JAASAO010003580.1:0-10948 GCA_017311375.1 Mytilus coruscus
AAATTGATATAATCTCAAATAATTATTAACTAATCTTACAGCTATAGTATATTTCTGTCGAAGTGTAACCTCTTTTTAAAGATAAGGCCTTGCAGTCATAAAACTTTCGAGCACGATTATCGTACTCAGACTCCGAAAACAACCAATCAAATTATCGAATTTGGTGTTCCGAGCACAAATTTTGTACTCCGAGTACCGCGTAAAGTTTAATGACCACGTCTTTTTGTTGCCGCTATTTTTGAAAACAAATGATATCGAACCCGGTATCCCGATTCCACGGTACATAGTCCTTATGTCATCTTTTGGCCATTACATTAATTTTACGTTTACCTTTGATAGCTCTTCAGCTGTTTCGGTTCTTATCCATCATTGGCTCTCACTTATAAATTGTTGTTGTCAGTTTTTTTCAAATATCAAGGGTGATGGTGCTTAACTGATACCGGGTTTTTGTATCCTTGATATGTAAAATGACCAACAGACAAAAAGGCAAAAAAAAAAAAAAAAAAAAACCAAAACATTAAGAGACTAAAGCTGAGCTTCCGTCTTCATTGGTATTCGACACATGGGCTTTCTATTTCTTCATGTTAGGTATTTTTTGTCTGCAGAATGACGTTAACTTTCTTGTGAGACGTGAAATATCCGGTATAATTATTTCATTTACACTATATTCCGTACAATATTTCTTGCAGTCAAAAATTTTAATTATATTATCATATTATTTCAAATGTATAACATTTTTACTGGGACCTTTTATTCTTTGTTCAATGTCGTATGGTTGCATTAAATATTTATTACAATTAAGTAAAATATCCCCAATATGAATGTAATTTGATTGGTTACGTTGACAGAATATATGAGGCTATATACCCTGTTAACAATTACAAAGATCAAACTGGTAATTAATGCTGAAATCAGGACAACCTAGTATAATAAAATTATTATTCGGGCTTCACATGAGGATATGCGTTCATATTCTCTGTCAGTGGTGATATAAAATGCTGACAGGGAACATGATCCCATATCCCCAGTGAAAATTTAAAATAACATATAATAGCCTTGTCCTTTGATCTTTCGTGAATAGTTTTCTCATTGACATTTTGATCACATCTAATCATTTATATGTTAATACATTTGTATAAGATGTAATTTGCCCCACAATGAAGGAAGCAACACCTTAGGAAACCAGATAGAAAAACGCGGTCGCTAAAATGTAAACATAGTTTGTATCTAGTTAAAAGTCCTAAAACATTTGAACGAAGTAATATCAATAAGAACTAATGCGGAGAACACTGAACACAGGAATCCAATTCCACAATAACCAATTTGTTTGGAAGATGGCCTATCATCTTGCATACAAGTACGTTTGTATATTGTGGACGATAAAGTTGATGTATCAACAAATAATGTTTTTCGAAGTTTCTCTGTTACTGGTGCTAGCATTATTTTTAATTCATTAAAGAATAATGACTCAAGTTCTGAGTGGCTATACCATCACAAACACATGGGCACACCACACTTTGTGCTGAAAAAGAAGCAGAAAACGGAATTGTATCATGACATTTATATTTAGGACAATATTTAAAGCATAAATGGTTAAATACATTGATACTTTAACGATTAGGATTTAGGTTATTTTGTTTTTTGTTCTGTTAACGCAAGTCGAAAAATGTGATGAAGTCAAAATGTGAAGTTTTATATGGGGAATAGTCGTCAGATAGATATTTTCTTTTAATTAAACAATCACGATTTGGCAACAGCAAATACTTTCTGAAAATAAAATGTGTCAACACAGTTTTTTGTGAAATATTTGATGTCTATTACACCGGTAACTTCGATCTAAGCACCTTTTGGGAGTTGTTAAATCATCACACTTTTCTCACATATCGTTTGTTGTACCACTGATCGAGTCGAGATGAAAGAAGGTGACGGGTTTGAGATCAAACAAAACAATAATTAACATTGCAACATACTTATGTGCTCTTTTTGTCAATTTGAGAATTTTGTTAATTTCCGGATCTCTTGAATGTATTTATAACTTTTCTAGAACCAGGCCATTTTTTTATTCATAATCCCCTGACGATAAGTGTGGAAATCATAATTTTGGAAATATACTATACACTATGTAAAAACTCATCAAAGATACTAGGCTTATAATTTGTTACGCCAGACGCGCGTTTCGCCTACATAAGTCTCATCAACGGAATTTTAAACAGGAGATGCAAGCCTGTTGTACACCCGTGTTTGTTAAACAATATACTCAGGGATGGTTTATCTTTGCAATAAACCTTCGTTGAAATGTAACAAAACGCTGACCACGTAGTAAACCCTATAAGTGTTTAAGTAGATTCTGAAAAAATATGGTTTCATTTGCTATTCGTAGAAGTTTCAAAAGATTCTTGCTTTTTATTTAAAATCAAATTACAGTTTCTAATCTTTTGACTTTAGTTCACTACAAGTGATATTTTTTTTATTTTTTACATACATAGAATTAAATAACTATACTGTTACTGGTTCATAAAATCAGTTGCTAACCTAATGAAATTTTAATGAAAAACTCCATTCCAATGAGGTAGTTCGAAAAGAATAAAAACAGTTTACCTGTAGAGATAAAGTTTTGATGCCGGATATCATTTCACTTTGTTTAAATCGAATGATCTACCTCTTTACAAATTACAATTATCTTTAATTGTTTGTATTTTCCCCGTTTGATATATAAAATAGAATTCGGTTGTTGACTCATTGACGTTAATGCACCTATATCTTTTTATTCGTATCAACATTGCGTCACATTATTGAAGCATCAAAATCAAATGTACTAATAAATAAAACTTGTATTTATTTATCTCTAATTAGCAATAACAAATTTGTGTTACCTAATAGAAAATAAATGATATGGGGTATCCATCCATGACACACAATCAGTACAAGCACGGCAAAAAACACACACAAAAAGCAAAGGAACAGCGCTTTTATTGCTGTTCTTCAACACAAAGTCACAGTGAGGCCTTAACCACAGAAAAGAAAAAAAATCAACTCTCACCTCACTGCACGTTTAAGACGGCCACTAGCACCGGTTTTGGCGGAGTTCTTTGCAAAATGATTCGGATAGACTTTGTATGATGTTGATTACACATTTTTTTTTATTTATATAAACAAAGAAAGATTACTCTTTTAGAGTACAGAACATTAATTGTCGCAAATATAGAATGGACGAAACACAATATTCACCTTCGTTCACATAAATACTGTATATAAGATTTGTTGACCCCACAGCATTCTCCACATAACAAGTGTAATTACCACTATCGCTTACAGAGGCGTTGGTTATGTTTAGATACGTGCTTGAGGTCTTTAGAACTACTGCAGATCCTTCCAAATTCCTTGTCCAATATTGATTTGCAATGCTGGGATATCCAAATGCGTCACACATCAAAGTTATAGTGGTAGAATCACTGACTTCGTAAAATGTTGTGGTAGGAACTATCATTGGTATACCTTGAAATTAACAGAGTACTAGTTATTTAGATACATGAATTACCTGAGATGGAATTACCCTAAATTATCAATTAGTATGTGTTAATGATTTGAGTGTTACATTTCCTGAAATAGTTTGGTTGTTATGACGTTGTGTCAATTGAGAGATTTTTTTAGAGTATATCATCATTCAATATGATGAATATAATTTGAAACAAGAAGTAATCAGATACCGAAATGGATTATAATGGAGATAAACGTTATAATTTCAACTTTCCAATAGATAACTTCTCGTTTCTTAGCAGTAACATACCCTTTGCCCCAACGTAAGGCATTTTCAGTTACAAAGTGACTCGTTATGACCGTGCAAGTTAACACTATATGGACTTCATAGAGCAGGGGTTTGCTCCTTACACAAAAACTGTTTCAACAGAGTTACGAGGAAGACCGACTAAAAACGATACTACATATGTTTTACGGTCATCATCACGAAGTGGTTGACCGATACGATATGTCTGTGTCTCAACCCACTAGCGACATGGTTTCAATTCTTAGATTTTTGGATACTAGAATAGTCATAAAATCAGTATTTTAACGGATTTTGTCATATTCTATATTTTTAACATTTTGAATGAGGTTTAACTGCATAGAAGGCGATGTTTTTCCTATCAACGCATCCGGTCTCACTCCTTTTGAGATTCATGAATTTATATAAGTTGATATTTGTTACCTTGATTTGTCTTCTGGATGTATTTATGAGTTTCGGACATCAGTAAACAACTGTCGTTTATAGTTTTGTTTACTAAACATACTCAATCTTTGACAATAAATAATCGTTTAATTTATCTTGTTCAGTTGTATACCACTTGTTCTTTGGAAAATACTGAAGTTAGCATAAATGTTTTTAACCTGGGTTAGCTGTGACTGTAATATCTTCTCCTCTGCCAAGTCCAAATTCATTCTCTACAAAGCATCTGTAAAGGCCCTCATTATTAAGATCCAAACTATTGATGATTAGTGATGTATTGGAGATTGTGCCACCACTATACATGTTAGTATCCTTTGTATGGTCTAAAATAACTGTCTTGTTAGTAGTCTTTCTTTGCCAATGTACACTTGTGATGTTCCTCAAGGAATAGTATGGACATTCCAACAAAATTTCCGTCCTAACTGGCAATAATACATTTGATTGAGTAGTGTATACTAAAGGTGCAGTACCCTCTGAAATTATTAAATTAATTCATTAAAATTGAAAATGCACAAGTCAAATTAAACCAAAGGTGTATAGAATGGTCCGTCAAGTGTTTCACGATATGCCTTTGGTGAACTGGACGAACGTAAATTATAAAGTGTTTATTTTATTCACTAAGTATATACCCAATAAAAATTGTTTCTGAGAAGTTTTGATTCGGACTACCTGAATTCTTACGGATGCCATCCGTAGAGCATGATTTGCCTACCCTTCCGGAGAACCTTAGATCATCCCCGGTTTTTGGTGGGGTTCGTGTTACTCAGTCTTTTTTTTCTATGAAATGTTTTGCATACTGTTATTTGTCTTTTGGTCGTTTTTAATTTTTTGCTAACACGTTGTCAGTTCGTCATTGAATTATGAGTTTGAATAGCCCTTTATATCTTCCCCCTGTCTATTACAGTAGTTTATCTACTTTTTTTCAAATTAATGCCTCAAATTTTTTTTCAAATCAAATCTGTACCTATTTTGTTTCAGGAAGACATAAGGAACCACACCGATTCAAGGTAAAATTCTCATGAGCAGAGACTGATCAAATGCCTTAGTTTTATTTAACAATGTCTTTGTTAAATTGATCGAACAGATTTTCAACAGACGATTATCATTTTCAGTGGCATCAATATAGTACCATTTTTCTATCAAGTAATTATATAGAGACAAAAAAAGCTTTCAATGCAAAACAAATATTTGTTGACACCAAAATCAAAATTCGAATTTTACCTAACAACGATGTGCCTTTATTTGTAGGACAAATACATAATTCATAAACTAAAAATATATTATTTTCATAATGGCAACAGGAAAGCAGTGCATCTATGGGGACAAATGGTACACAAAATACTGGCTAATTTGACGATGGTACCCATATGTACTGGCTACTTACTCGTATGGTACATATTCAACAAGCTACTTGGACCAATGATACCCTAAGCACTGACATTTTGTATGGATGGTATTCAAAGCACCATTATCAAATGTTCGTAAAGCTTAAATTTGAATTTTGTTATCTCTTAAACGCAAAAACTAGTTTGGGTAAAATACTCAATTACACATTTTTTAAATTTGAAATTATAAAGTAAGGCCTAGGGATATGACTCCTTTAATGCAAAGAACTATAACAGTTGAACATACAGAATGAACGAATAGCACAATATTCACCTTCTTTAACAAAAATACTGAATACAAGCTTTGTTGACCCAAAAGCATTCTCCACATGACAAGTGTAATTACCACTATCGCTTACAGAAGCGTTGGTTATATAGAAATACATGCTTGAGGTCTTAAGAATTACTGTGGATCCATTCAGGCTCCTTGTCCACTGTTGATTTGTAATGCTGGGATATCCGAATGCGTCGCACGTTAAAGTAATATTTGCAGATTCTTTAACTCTGTAAAATACTGTGGTTGGAACTTTCATTGGTATACCTTAAAAACACAGCACTGGTTATAAAGAGACATACAATAACTGAGATTGAATTACTTTGAATAGTATGTTTTCATAATTTGAGTGTTACAATTCCCGATAATAACTTGCTATGACTGAAGAAATGTGTCAATAGATAGATATTCAATTTGAAAGTATAGCATCATTTAATATGTTATGTATTAACTAATTTGAAAAAAAGGAAATACATACGGAAATATTTTTTGTGAACCTTATAGATATATATATTTTTTATTGTGAAAGATTAGGAATCGTTTCATTTATTTCTATCAATAGTTGACCACTTATTCTTTGACAATGACTTAAGTTATCACAAATGTTTTCAACCTGGGTTAGCTGTGACTGTAATATCCTCTCCTCTTCCAAGCCCAAATTTATTTTCTACAAAGCATCTGTATAGACCCTCATTATTAACTTCTAAACTAGTGATGACAAGTGACGCATTAGCGATTGTGCCACCACTGTATATATCAGCATCCTTCCCATGGTCTAAAATAACGGTCTCTTGAGAAGTCTTTCTTTGCCATTGTACGTTTGTGATGTTCCACAAGGAATTATATGGACATTCCAACATAGCTTCCGTCCTTATTGGCAATGATATATAAGATTGAGTAGTGTATACTGAAGGAGCAGAACCCTCTGAAAACAGAATAATCATATTACTGCATAGTACTTGAAACTACACAAGTTGTATTAAATCAAGGTAATAAAGGATGAACTATCATGTTTAACACTATATATGCACTTTGCATCGGAACTAAACACATTTATTTAAAAACCAGTTGTTGGCATGACACGGGTTATGCTCTTCTCATATATTTTATGATGGTATGATACTAAACCCCTAACGGGAGGGATTGTGCCTGATATTCATATGATGAAGACATAATCTTTCAATCAGTTTAATTGAGGTCTGGAGCTGGCATGTCAGTTAACTGCTAGTAGTCTGTTGTTATTTATGTATTATTGTCATTTTGTTTGTTTTCTTTTGTTACATCTTCTGACATCGGACTCGGACTTCTCTTTAACTGACTTTTAATGTGCGTATTGTTATGCGTTTACTTTTCTACATTGGCTAGAGGTATAGGGGGAGGGTTGAGATCTCATAAACATGTTTAACCCCGCCGCATTTTTGCGCCTGTCCCAAGTCAGGAGCCTCTGGCCTTTGTTAGTCTTGTATTATTTTTACTTTTAGTTTCTTGTGTATAATTTGGAGTTTAGTATGACGTCCATTATCACTGAACTAGTATATATATTTGTTTAGGGGCCAGCTGAAGGACGCCTCCGGGTGCGGGAATTTCTCGCTGCATTGAAGACCTATTGGTGACCTTCTGTTGTTGTCTGTTCTGTGGTCGGGTTGTTGTCTCTTTGACACATTCCCCATTTCCATTCTCAATTTTACTATATATGCATATTGGTGAACATTACACATCTTTATTAATACCTGTTAAAAATTACGTATGAAGTACTATCACACAGCCTTGATTTTTGCTGTGTTTTTTCCCTACTTTTTACAGTTTAATCCCTCATGAAACATTTCAAATCAATACATCATATGTTTTGTCAAAAACGTTTGATATAAGAACAACTTAAGGAACTAGATTGATTCAAACAAAAAGCTTTCCGAAGAGGTACTGATCAAAGACTTAATTTTTTTTTTAAAACAAGTCTTTGTTGCATTGGTTGGATAGATTTTCTAACAGACGATTTGCATATCGGCCAGCATCAGTTGTGCACCTTTTTGAAGATAAATTTCTTCACCATATGAAAAACGTGAATGTCAGCTTACACAATGTATAAGATATATTAACAAAAAACACTAATTCGAATAGAGTATATAATAATTTAATATATAATTGCAGATGACCTATAATTAAAGACACTATTTTAAAGAAATATCAGGATTGATATTCAGTAAACATCAAACAACACTTACATAAAATGTAAATTTCTTATACTGATTTTACCGCCTATGATACGTGTTTATGGAATAGTCTATTTTAAAAGTGCTATTATAGAGACCAAGAGCTTGGGAAGACACATTTTTGGAAGATATCAAAATAAAAAGAAAAATGACTTGACGAAGTTTTAACCAAATTCTCATGAAATCAAAATGTATTATTTCTAAAAAGGTAATAAAGCAATATTGGAAGATGTACACAAAGCACTGGCTCCCTGGACCAATGCTACCCAAAGTACTGGCTACTTGGACGAAGGGTATTCAAAGCTCTGGATTCTTGGACTGATAGTACCAAATGCACTGGCTACTTTGGCTAATGGAACAAAAAGCACTCGCTACGTTGACAGATGGTCCTCGCAGGACTTGCTAATTTGGTGTAGGATACATAAAAGAACTTGCTTCTTAGACAGATGATATCAAATAACTGGCTTCGCAGACGGATAGTATCCAAAACACTTGCGACGTGGACGGGTGGTATCCAAAACACTCCTTGGACGGACGGTACTGGCTACTTTAACTGATGATACCCAAAGCACTCATCAACCATGACGGATAGTACCCAAAGGCACTGTTTTGTATAGTTCGTTGATTCTGATTCTAAACTTCAGCAAAATAGTTTTTAAATATTTTTGTTGAGATAATTTTAAACGCTTATTATAATGTATTGTCTTTGCCCCTATTAATCACTTTTATTTTAAAATAGAAGGAAAAAGGATTTCAAGACATCAGTTTAATAAAATTCAAGACAATCCTCGAGTATACAGCCGTTCCTAAAACAATCAACTACAAATAAACTGACTATACAGCATGAGTTCCTCCATAAAAGGGTATCATACGCTGTTTTGGGATATAATTCGGCATACAAAACATGAGCCCGAAAATAAAACATGCTGCACCTAAGAACAAGTGATCAATATGCTGGAGTTTCTCATACACAACATATTTGTTGAATTTGGAGGAAGATTTTTCCTGTAGGTTTACATATTTGTTGAATAGGAGGTAGAATTTTTCTTCAGGTTGTCGGCATTGCAATTGGAACCAACTGTTCGACCCTCCTGGTCTTTTCTTATTCTAATATTAGATTTCCTTCCGATACTTGTAAAAATCAATGGCATTATGTTTTAATATACCGTATGTACTAACATCTACTAAAACGTTGTTTGTTGGGAGTCTTTGTCAGATGTATTTGTTATACTGTATGTACTTTCAAATAAAATAACTTTTTTTGTTGGCGTCTTTGTCAGATTTATTTGTATATTTGTTTGATTTTTTAGTCAGTCGTGTTGTAGGTCTGTGATGTATGTTTACACAGTTTGGCTGCTGGATCTCAATTATTGTCACATTAACCAACAATGTCTGTTTGGGTTGCTCAACCAATTTTGTCAACATAACGGAACTATAGACAACTGTCATACAAGTTAGAGGTTTAACTAGCTTGCTTGCAAGCATCTGACAACACCCTGTTCTCCTTTTTGCTTTGGTAATTTCTTACATCAGCCAATGCAATTTCAAGTTTTTGTAAGGTGTGTATCATTACGATAAAACCAAAGGTTCCCGAAAGGAATCTAAAAACGAAAATCTTTGGACTCAGGATCTCAATCAGGTTAAGTTGTATACATCATCGTTCGTTTGTCTTTGTTGGATAGTTTTCTCATGTTCGTCCCACATCTTGCTATTTTTATTTCGCATTTAGAAATAATCTATTGCGGGAAATGTTAATTTACTCTAAATGAGTTGAACAACTTTTATTTTCAATAAACATGTATTACTCTCTCAAATATCAGAACTCACCTGTACACAAATACTGTGATTTTTCTGTACATTTGACGTCTTCAAGTGCATATTGGGAGCTAGGTTTCATGCGAACACATGTAGAATGATTTCTGATCAGGTAATCGTCAGGTTCATTGACAGCCCAATCTAAAGACATAACTGGAACTCCATTCCTCCAAATAAATTTGCTTGCATTGCAATTCAAATCGCTATATAATCCTATCCATATTCCATCAGGGTTGAAATTTATGTTACTGCAAATATAAGTACAAATAAAGTTCATGAATATTTTCTATCCTTCTTTTCAGAATACAACTCGGTGGTTTCGTGGTAGCGTGCTCGCCTCGCGTGTGGGAGGTCGTGAGCTTGATTCAAACCAAGGCTTGAAAATTAGTATGTGCTACTTCTCTACTAAACATGCGGCATTTATAGGAGACAGAGCAAAAAATGGTTGATTCGAAATCAGAGTTATATTCCCGGTAATGGTGACATGTCTTGCTGTGGACTGTTATCGTGTAAACTTGCACGTTGAAAATCCGCCTTAGTAAATCATTGTAGTTCATAACTGGGTTAATATTCATATCTTATTATCATATTATCGTACTGATATTTATGCAGTATTTGCTTTGCAAAATGGACGTTAAACACGCATTCATCTACTTCATCATGCTTCTCAGAAAACACTCATCAAACGTAAATACATTGTGTATTAGAATTATTACAAATAAAAAGGAAATTGTGACAAGACGGGAAGAATTTGGGACCATTGCAGAAGCGGCAAGTTAAATGTATTATGAAAATTTGCCCTGGGATGTTGCATATGTTTCAAGAGACGAAGAGTAGAAAAAACCCTTGTGCATCTAAGCATGAGTATAGGTGAAGAATTAATATCGTAAATTGATATGGAAAATAACCAGGAAGTTATTTGATTGATGGTTCTAGGCTCTTGTTTCTGATATGAATGGAAAGTATTCTGGTAAACATGGTGTGACCAATACAGATTAGTAGATGAAAGTTTTCATATTAGATGTATTATCAGTCCTCGGTT
>JAASAO010003274.1:0-14511 GCA_017311375.1 Mytilus coruscus
CAAATGGTTTCAATATTCGAGTTCAACATAGCTTACATAAAAATACAAAGTGTACATGATATATTGCTGATATCAATAATGAAAACAAAAATAATCAAACAACGAAATTTCAATTAGAAGAAAGGCGAAAGATACCAGAGGGACCTCAAACTCACAAGTCGAAAACAAACTGACAACCCCATGGTTGAAAAAGAAAAAAAAAGACCAACAGACAAACAATAGTACACAAAACACAACATAGAAAACTAAAGACTGAGCAACACGAATCCCATCAAAACTGGCGGTGATTTTAGGTGCTCCAGAAGGGTGAGTAAATCCTGCTCCACATATGGCACCGTCGTGCTGCTCATGTTAGTACAAACGCGGTAACAAGTCTAATTCGTTTGGTCACATTCGGGAAAAGGGACGGGATAAAGAGAACACATGAAGTTGCAAAACGATGCTCAGTATGTATCACAAGTGCCGAACAACAAAACTGACACAAGGAGATGTAAAAGGGAATAGAATTAGAGGACTCGACATTGCTCTAGACAATGTACAATGTACAGTATACATATACTTTGGTTTAGGAAATGCTTATTATTGTTGCGAAATACGATTTAGAAAGATATATAATAATGATTATTATTCTAATATTAAATTTAAAACGAGAGAAAATTAATTCTATACGTCAAATAACTATAAGCATAATCTGCACAATAAAAAAAGTCTATTGGTAATATGTGTCATCAGTTATGCCATATAATGTCATGTTAACGACGACGTCGAAGCATCATTTGTGTCTTCTTTAGGGAATAATTGTAGCCTTTCCAGTGGTGCCAGTCAATACCATCCGCAAATGACTTGTGTGAACCATTAAGGTACAAGCCATTTAGATTAGAGTGATGACAGTTTTTATACCACCAAGCACCTTTAAATCTTTTTGGACAATCACTAGAACTGTCTCTATCTAGTGTTGAAAAAGGCTGACCATTGTGCGCGGTTGTGTCCAACGAATTCCCTATAAAAAAGAGAAAAATGTATTAAAAATTACATTTGTACGTATTGTTCGAACATGATTACAATATATGTTTCAAATCTATATATCTATGTTATCATAAGTATATGCCTGAATACAATTTGTCTTATCTATGAGCTGTGTCCATCTGTAAAAAATGAAGAAAAAAAAAAATGGATTCAAAGTCGTTAATTGGATAATTGCGTCATAATGAATGTATATATGAAGTCATTTATGTAAAGACATTTTATTTATACTTGGCATTTGCATAATGTGGCAAAATGCATGACCGTTTTCTATAAAATTAACAGTGGCGCCATCCCTCACCCACAATACTTGTTGCTAAAATATTCTTTACATACTTTTTGCTTTACTTTTCGCTCAAAATTTGAATGTGCGAGTAGTGGCGCCTAATATAAAATCTTGAAAAAGTGTCTTTCACCTTCATTTGAAATCTTAAAAACTAAAATATTTTCTTCATAGTTTTATATTCACACCTATGAGTAGGAACTATTTTGTTTTAAATATGCACTACTTTCCAGTATGTTCTGTTTTGACCGGGCCCGATTTGGTGGTGATAATCTAACAGAAACTTTCTAATACATTTTGCAAAGAATTCCGCTCCAACCTGTTGTAGGGACCGTCTCAAACGTGCAGTGAGGTGAGAGTTTCTTTTGCTCCGTGTTGAAGGCCTCACTGTGACTTTGTGACGAAGAACAACAATAAAAGCGTTGTTCCTTTGCTGTTGTGTGTTTTTGCTGTGCATGTACTGATTTTGTGTAATTGATTCCACATTCTCTGTTTTTCTATTAAATAATAAAGGAAATATTTCTATTTCAAGCTATTTTTTTTTTTTTTGGACCAGATACGCACATTTTCTAATTATTCTTTCAAAATGATATATTTAGTGATACATAAAACATAATATTCATTCAAACATTTTAAGTTTATAAAAAACACATTAACAAGACCGTTTATAGGGGTTACTTGTTCCACTTCTTTAAAATTTAACCAACAAACCATTCCAAATTTTACGGTGATGTTGTTTACCGACCCCGGAAATGTATAAACGATCTGGGTAAACTTGTCAATCCTTTAAATAAATGTATTCTAAAAGTTTATCAATTCACCACTGTATTATATTAGATCTTTGAATATAGTTTAATGGTATAAATATCGATTTTGTTATCAGTATGTTTTTTTGTATATAAGCGACATCCGAATTCCAACATCAATCCAAATCCCGAACGAAAAAAATCTAATTTGGAAGACTCCATATATTACAATATAATGATAAAAAAGATGCTAGTATTACTAGACTTGTATTTACTTACATCAATCCTACGCTAATTTAGTGTTTTAGCGGTCTTTGTATTATATACTAAAAATAAATGTATTACATTTATGAATGGGTTTAAGCATTGTAGGCACACCAACATCAGGGATTCACCTATAATATTATTTCAATTTTGTCGACTTTAATAAATCGGTTATATTTTATGCTTTTTATAAGCTATTATTGGTTTGATCGAACACAATTCTTTGCAAACCTCATCATGTTTGAGTAGATCCCAGTGTTTAATGATACATTGTTTTAATTTGTGAATGCACGGATTGAATTTTGTTGCCAATACTAAAAGAATTTCCTTTGTGTGTGTTTTGACCTTTTTTGTAATTAAATCAGATCTATCATTTGATAATGCCTCATTTATGTACTGTTTGATTTCAATCTCTTTATATCCTCCTTTGATTAAGTTCAATCTGAACTGTAACAAAATTTGTTGTAAATCATCATCATTATTTGTAGTTCTAATGTATCTGATGACCTCGCCCTTCATGAAAACTGCAAACACGTGTCGACTATGACAGCTAGTACGATGTTAATAAAGGAATGCGCTCGTTTGTTTAAAGTGTGTTTTCACATCTAATATGTTCTCATTAGACAACCTTGTTCCATTGAAAATAAAATCATTAAGAAATAAAATTTTTGTAGATGAAAATTCAAATGTAAATTTTTAGGAACGGGTGATGGTTATTTGCTAACTCTAATAATTCCTTAATTTCCTTAATGTCGTCGTGATGTATTAATAAATATCATCACGATACCTTCACAGAAAAATATGTTTTTTTCTATATTCAAACTTATACTAAATGGTTTTGTCATACACGTATGACAAATAAACTTAGTCTTTAAAATTGAATTTTAATGCAAAAAAGCCTCGAGTAGACGAGTAATGGGTTTAAACCCTGCTTTACTACTTCCTCCTCTAGCACTACAGAGTAAGGGAACAAACGCAATATACATGTAGGAGTGAAAATAATGTATTTAACGGTCTCCTTCTACAATGTAATTGTATTAGTGTATATTATTCTTTGTCAATCAATTCCAATGTGTCGTTCTAAAACCAGAAGGGCATACGACATATGTTGAAGTTCGAAAAACCATTATCAGAGACTGGTCGATTTTTCTCATCGAGGGACCTGGGAGAAGATATTGGAATTTATTTATTCATTTACAAACCATCTTCTAAAAAAGGAGAATGAATTTACGACACTCTTTCCAAAGACATAACAATTGCAGTCCCTAAGCATTAATTCATACCTTTATTATTATGACAAAATATACATGCATGCAAAATCTTATTATAATGTTAATTATTCAATGGAACATCGCAGTACCAGATCCAGAGTTCCAAGTGGGAACTATTTTGTGACATAAGGAAACAATTTATGAATATGCCTGTTATGTATCAACATTTCTTCAGGGCCTGCATATGGTGTAATGGTTGCATTTCCTATCATGATAGTGGGTTACTGCCTAAATGGAAGCTATTAAACAAAGAGTTTCTTCGAGAACTCTATGGACTTCATCACGATTTGGTTGATCGTTTTGAAATATCTGTTTCACATATGACGACGGATATGTTCCAAATGTCGTAACAACAATCCCGTCCTTTTCTCCTCGGTGTGATATACATTAGTTAATCAAACTTATTGTACTTATTTAACAATGTATAAGTAAACCGACGGGTGCCACATCTGGAGCAGGATCTGCCAACCCTTCCGAAGCACCTGAGATAGCCACTGATGGGGTTCGTATCATTAAGTATTTAATTTATTATGTTGTGTTTTGTACACGGTCGTTTGTCTTTTCATCGTTTTTTTTATATTTTTGCAGTGGCATTGTCAGCATGTTTTCAACAAATTAGTTTGAATATCCCTTTAGTACATGTATATTTCACTGACATCCTTAAACTATTCCTTAGATAATGTGGTAAGTACATTAAGTTTTAGATGAAAACACTTCCCTTGAAGAGCATAATGAAATTCGGGATTTGAGATTTGTTGGATTGCTACCATAACAATTGGACCGAGTTGAAACAATGATGTCTTTTATGCCAAAATTGATTGGTTTTGGTATATAAGAGGCGTTGCGTCAGATCTGTCTGAGCTTAATTTTACCTCTGCAGATCATAAAGGAATATAATTCAAGACGAATGTCAAGAATTTGACATTTAACTCATAGATACCATCATAAACCGTTGAAATGTATGCTTGATCATGATTTGTTTTTCGATTTAACTACTTATGACACAGTTATTGGTTTTATCAACTTATAATTTGCTGCGTCCTCAGTACTTTAATGGAACTACCTTCAGAAGCAGCCAATTCCAAAATTTGAAAGCAAGCGATGTTTAAATAACAAAAATGGTCAGTAGCTTTATAAAAAAAATATTGAAATGAAGTTTGCAGACAACATTGATGACACGAGATATATAGATATTACATCTGATTAAATGATATAGACAGTTATGCAGACGACTCATATTATCATTAAGTTAATTATTGAATTAGTTCTAGTCATAATTGCATGCATGTTCGAATTAGGCATACAGAATTGCTAAAATTTTGCAATCTTATGTCATAACACTCATTTGATGTATTGAAAAAATAGATATCGTTTTCAACTCCTATTCTTTTTCAAGGCACCCCATTATTTCCATCCAGAACAGCCCCCTTTCCCCTTTAGCATGACCAGTGCCTGAA
Source organism: Mytilus coruscus (assembly GCA_017311375.1). Taxonomy (NCBI): domain Eukaryota; kingdom Metazoa; phylum Mollusca; class Bivalvia; order Mytilida; family Mytilidae; genus Mytilus; species Mytilus coruscus. The sequence continues at coordinate 5,045 of JAASAO010003274.1, forward strand.
TATTTGAAAAAACGAAAAGTCACCGACCTGCGTTTCCGCTGTAGCCCCAACTTGTAAGGCGAATTTTGACTGTATGTCTCCTACAAAAACGTCTTGTATCTCGCATATCTCTGTTCTCCTTCAAGATCCTCCATAAGTATGTACAGTTCATATTCATCTTTTGTAGTAATTTCATGGATTTTAGAATTACCTTAAGGAAAATAAAAACAATAAACATGAGAGTTTAATTGTTATATCGTCAGAAGTATCATAGTGAAAACTTAAATATTAGTTACATTTTATATAAACAATTTTTTTCATCTAAAAATTTAAAGTAACCTGTATCTGAAAAAAATACACATAAATTTAAGATGTCTGGAAAATGAAAACTATTTAAGTCTAGCCTTTCTTAATGTATATTCACTATTATTATACTTCATGTCAAAATGCCAAATTTTGATTGGTTAATACGAGGGAGACAATTTACTCTATCCCATGGCAAATACTCTATTACCCTTCAGGAGACCCTTGCTCAAGTGTGCGCTTTAATAAATACGGATGATTGTTATGTACAAGACGACATAGTTTATTACTTTGAATTTGAAATTTAATAGACAGTAATAACAATACAGAATAACATTCAGTATATTAAATTAAATAACACATGTCTGAGAGGGATAGAGCAGATTGTTACCCTCGAAAAGACATTGTCCACCCTGGCTTCGCCTCAGTTGACAATGTTTTCTCGGGGTAACAATCTGCTCTATCACCCTCTCAGCTATGTGTTTTATATATAGTTATATAGTTATTCATACTGAAAGCAGAAAACGTAAATGTTAAAATTATTTACTGAAATGACTGACCTTTAGTTGTAATAAAAAACAACGCAGAGCATTTTATTTTTCGATATAAATCCGGATAATAAGCTGTCTTACCTAACCAGAATTCTTCTGCAAGGTCACCGAACCCGTTCTTGTAATCCGTTCAGTTCCGAAAGAAGTCAACACTTCCATCTTGCCTCCTCTGAAAAACCTGCAATTCATAATAAATAGTAGTTAATTAACTTAAGTCACGTGTTTCATAATGGAATCAATTGTCTAAAACATAATCATCCTCATCATATTTCAACATTCTTACCTTTTTATTTCATTATTTTAACATTTCAATCAATATAATTAATTTATTGTGTATTGTTTGTTCTCACGGTTTATTGAAAGAAATAACAAGTGAAATATGTCTACTGTTTATTTTCGCTTGTTAGAAATTTTATCGTCTGCATTCAGTTCTACCTATTTTATAAAAAGTGTTTTTGTTTTTATTGACAAGACAAAGACTTAAATACACTTAATTGATGAATAATAGGATTAAAGGTGAATTTAGATAACGAGCCCAATTGCAATACACTGAGAATAAAATAATTAAGAATCGCGTGATCAGAGATAATTGAAAACTCTTTCCACCTTGGAATTAACTACAATTCCGATTAGAGCTTAAATAAAAATAAGCGGAAAATACGAATACACGGTTGCTAGTATTTTGTTTGAGAAAAACATCCACTTACTTCCGATTTACAAAATGCCACTTCCGATTTACCATTTTGAAGGTGGCATTCAGCCAAACATCTTCATACCTCATACTTCATTTGTACTTTAACATTTCAGTGGCAAAACACGTAAGATGCATGCATAGCTGGCTAGGAGACGCTAACCCGGTCTCGCTCCTTTTGATGTTCATACAACATGTGCAATTCCCTTCTTTTTTGTTTTGCTTCCTTAATTAGTGTTACCATAATGGATTTGTAAGATATGAACATTGGTAGACTACTGATGCTTAAAATTCAAAATTGGCTTACTTAGGATAAACAAACAATTTAGAATAAATCAGTTTGTCCTGTATTTATTATGGCTACGAAGGAGAAACAATGACATGAAAAACAGTGTTAAAGGAAATTATTCAGTTACGGAAAGGTTTTGGTATTAGTTTTAAACAAATTAGTTTGAATATCCCTTTAGTACATGTATATTTCACTGACATCCTTAAACTATTCCTTAGATAATGTGGTAAGTACATTAAGTTTTAGATGAAAACACTTCCTTGAAGAGCATAATGAAATTCGGGATTTGAGATTTGTTGGATTGCTACCATAACAATTGGACCGAGTTGAAACAATGATGTCTTTTATGCCAAAATTGATTGGTTTTGGTATATAAGAGGCGTTGCGTCAGATCTGTCTGAGCTTAATTTTACCTCTGCAGATCATAAAGGAATATAATTCAAGACGAATGTCAAGAATTTGACATTTAACTCATAGATACCATCATAAACCGTTGAAATATATGCTTGATCATGATTTGTTTTTCGATTTAACTACTTATGACACAGTTATTGGTTTTATCAACTTATAATTTGCTGCGTCCTCAGTACTTTAATGGAACTACCTTCAGAAGCAGTCAATTCCAAAATTTGAAAGCAAGCGATGTTTAAATAACAAAAATGGTCAGTAGCTTTATAAAAAAAATATTGAAATGAAGTTTGCAGACAACATTGATGACACGAGATATATAAATATTACATCTGATTAAATGATATAGACTGTTATGCAGACGACTCATATTATCATTAAGTTAATTATTGAATTAGTTCTAGTCATAATTGCATGCATGTTCGAATTAGGCATACAGAATTGCTAAAATTTTGCAATCTTATGTCATACCACTCATTTGATGTATTGAAAAAATAGATATCGTTTTCAACTCCTATTCTTTTTCAAGGCACCCCATTATTTCCATCCAGAACAGCCCCCCCCCTTTTCCCCCTTTAGCATGACCAGTGCCTGAATATTTGATAAAAACGGAAAAGTCACCGACCTGCGTTTCCGCTGTAGCCCCCAACTTGTAAGGCGAATTTTGACTGTATGTCTCCTACAAAAAACGTCTTGTATCTCGCATATCTCTGTTCTCCTTCAAGATCCTCCATAAGTATGTACAGTTCATATTCATCTTTTGTAGTAATTTCATGGATTTTAGAATTACCTTAAGGAAAATAAAAACAATAAACATGAGAGTTTAATTGTTATATCGTCAGAAGTATCATAGTGAAAACTTAAATATTAGTTACATTTTATATAAACAATTTTTCATCTAAAATTTAAAGTAACCTGTATCTGAAAAATACACATAAATTTAAGATGTCTGGAAAATGAAAACTATTTAAGTCTAGCCTTTCTTAATGTATATTCACTATTATTATACTTCATGTCAAAATGCCAAATTTTGATTGGTTAATACGAGGGAGACAATTTACTCTATCCCATGGCAAATACTCTATTACCCTTCAGGAGACCCTTGCTCAAGTGTGCGCTTTAATAAATACGGATGATTGTTATGTACAAGACGACATAGTTTATTACTTTGAATTTGAAATTTAATAGACAGTAATAACAATACAGAATAACATTCAGTATATTAAATTAAATACACATGTCTGAGAGTGATAGAGCAGATTGTTACCCTCGAAAAGACATTGTCCACCCTGGCTTCGCCTCAGTTGACAATGTTTTCTCGGGTAACAATCTGCTCTATCACCCTCAGCTATGTGTTTTTATATATAGTTATATAGTTATTCATACTGAAAGCAGAAAACGTAAATGTTAAAATTATTTACTGAAATGACTGACCTTTAGTTGTAATAAAAACAACGCAGAGCATTTTATTTTTCGATATAAATCCGGATAATAAGCTGTCTTACCTAACCAGAATTCTCCTGTCAGGTCACCGAACCCGTTCTTGTAATCCGTCCAGTTTCGAAAGAAGTCAACACTTCCATCTTGCCTCCTCTGAAAAACCTGCAATTCACAATAAATAGTAGTTTATTAATTTTAGTCACGTGTTTCGTAATACACTCAATTGTCTAAAACATAATCATCTTCATCATAGTTAAACATTATTAACTTTTTTATTTCATTATTTTAACATTTCAATCAATATAATTAATTTATTGTGTATTGTTTGTTCTCACGGTTTATTGAAAGAAATAACAAGTGAAATATGTCTACTGTTTATTTTCGCTTGTTAGAAATTTTTATCGTCTGCATTCAGTTCTACCTATTTTATAAAAAGTGTTTTTGTTTTTTATTGACAAGACAAAGACTTAACTACACTTAATTGATGCATAATAGGATTAAAGGTGAATTTAGATAACGAGCCCAATTGCAATACACTGAGAATAAAAATAATTAAGAATCGCGTGATCAGAGATAATTGAAAACTCTTTCCACCTTGGAATTAACTACAATTCCGATTAGAGCTTAAATAAAAATAAGCGGAAAATACGAATACACGGTTGCTAGTATTTTGTTTGAGAAAAACATCCACTTACTTCCGATTTACAAAATGCCACTTCCGATTTACCATTTTGAAGGTGGCATTCAGCCAAACAACCTCATACCTCATACTTCATTTGTTGTACTTTAACATTTCAGTGGCAAAACACGTAAGATGCATGCATAGCTGGCTAGGAGACACTAACCCGGTCTCGCTCCTTTTGATGTTCATACAACATGTGCAATTCCCTTCTTTTTTGTTTTGCTTCCTTAATTAGTGTTACCATAATGGATTTGTAAGATATGAACATTGGTAGACTACTGATGCTTAAAATTCAAAATTGGCTTACTTAGGATAAACAAACAATTTAGAATAAATCAGTTTGTCCTGTATTTATTATGGCTACGAAGGAGAAACAATGACATGAAAAAACAGTGTTAAAGGAAATTATTCAGTTACGGAAAGGTTTTGGTATTAGTTTTAAACAAAACCACACAGTTTTTAAGAATTTTCTAGTAGCAGAAAACTGAAAGAAGTAGAAAAAATCATGAAAGATTGATAGACATAGATATCAGCAGAATAACATAAACCTGTCCATTGTATAGGTGAGAAGATATAATGATCCATGAACTTATATCGTTATGAAAATGTGTAAATCATTTGTCACTTACCAACCAGCCCCCTTCTTCGGTGTTCATGTCACAGTATGCTTCAAATCCACGGATATCTGAGGGATATATCCGGTATATCCCACTTTTTGACTCGCTGACATCTTCGCAATCTCTTGGATATTTATCTGTATAATGAAATAATAAAATCTGTTTTATCTTTATATATTTGAATTTTAAGTATGAATATTTGTGCTCAGAACCCTTTATACTGTGTGTCAGGGGCCTTAGGAACTGAGTGGTCTAAGTGGTTCATCGACAGTAACACTAGCATATCAAAACTGATTTTGTCAAACCGAACCCCGAACGTGGTAGGTGCGTTCGACACCAGTCTTAATTGACAAAGATTACCAGTCTTCCTGCCATGGTGCTCTCTGGGCATGTCGGCTTTCTCAACCTATGAAATCACAATCGGTCGGTCACACATGTAGAAAAAAGGATGGGATTGTGATAACGATTACTTGGCCATAGTCGTGGTAATCTGTACAGACAAATATGTTCAAAAACAGTCACCAAAATAATGATGATATCCGTGAACTTTGGAAGGGATGACATCAATCTTATTACTTGGAACCCTTAAGGATGTTCGCTACTCTGATTCAAAATAACAAGCTTGTTAAAAGACTGTTATAAATTAATAGTATATAATCAAAGAAACTAAAACAGCAGAAAAAAATGAAGGGTCCGTGTGCTTGTTTTCGAGATATAAGCCATTGAAAATTTGGCGGGAAATAATTCTCTCCAGATCTTTCATACATTTAACATTGGCACCTTTTCTCTTTCAAAAACTATGAAAAGATAACAAAGATTTTATAAGATTTTGAAAAATGGTTTTTCAAACTATATGAAATAAAATTATGAAAAGAAAAGTAAAGATTAGTGGGCAAAATTGTTATTGGCATTACATTGATAAAACCAGAGGATTCCGAATATCTGGCAAAAATTCAAAAACAAGAGGAGCGAACATCCTTTAAAAGCAATCGTCAGCGAGAAAACAGACAGTAATAATCAATTAAGATCGAAGTTGAATATTTCATTTGCAGCGTGCAGGGTTCTCGCTTACAATTGCAGTGTAGATAGCACATTTGTACTAAACTTATGTCTATTCAATTTTATTTCAACAATGAACTTAAAGAAATAAAAGCTGTGTTAAAGAACTTTAAAATAAGATATCTACCGTTATATACATTATTATGGTCAACTATGCTATCTTGTTTTGTTAAATTGATATTTATCAAAGTATACGCAGGCAGGTTAAAAAAAACTAGACACCAATTTTCGATGATAGAAATCTAAATCTGACGTCATACAGGGATGGGGTCGATTACTTTGAAAAAGTAATTGATTAAATCATAATTACTTTGCTAATTTAATGTACTCGATTACATTATAATTACACCCAAATTCAGATGTAAGCGATTACATTAGATTACTTTTCTGTAAAGTAATCATGATTACTTTAGATTACTTATGATTCCATTGTATACTATGGTATTGAAAAAAAAAACCCTTTTTAAACATTTGATCCTCACATGAGGGTCTGGATGGAGTTTACAGAATAGCGAATAATGGCCAAACAAATTTAAGAATACAGAAATGAAGGACCCCCATCTAGAGCCTCTCATATAAAAAAGCTAATCTAAGTGAAGAATTGCGTTTTTAATATTTTTAATATAAGCATGTTATTTGAATAAAACGTTGAACAGGAGCAGTGCAATATTTGTATTGTTTTGATGACATAACTTTATGTGACAGATTGACTTGAATGTAAATGTCTCTGTGCTTTCTCTGTTAAAGAAATAACATTGATTTTTTAAAGATTGTTTGCCCATGAAAAAAGAAATTAACAAATAGTGACTATTTAATGATCTAGTAGCCTTTTGTCTGTTGGGGCATAATTGACACTTAAATGTATTTTTACAGGTGTTAATCACTAATTCAAATTTTATGACAAACAATAGGTGGGCTTGCGTAATTAAAATGAATTGTTTTGATTGGAATAATCAATAAATATGTACGCAGTTTATTTTTTTTATTATATACATGATTGTAAAATTTATATTTCTATACAAAAATATTAAAACACATGATAAAAAAATTGTTGGTTCTAAATTCCATTATCATTTCAAGTCAACCATCAAAGTCAGTATAAAGAGCAGTATTTACACTTAACCTTAACAGCTACCCAAGGCAACAACAAAGTATTTTAAAAGCAGACATCTTATAGAGAACAATAGTTTGATTTTTCTATAATTTATGCTTGAATATAAAATACAATTTTATATATAAAATTTGTAATCAGCAAGTAATCATATGAATGTAATCGAAAAGTAATCTAAAAGTAATCATGATTACAGCTGTTTTTTGCATTGTAATCGATTACATTACGATTACTTGTAATCAGAAAATGGATGATTACTGATTACATGTGATTACTCTGCAAAATGTAATCGATAACGGCTGATTACAATTACTGATTACGATTACCCCATGCCTGACGTCACAATCTAAACTATGCGACATTTGATTAGCTAGAACGTTTCGTCGACGTCCATTGTTAGTTTATCAACAATAATGTCGACCAACAATAACACGTCAATAGAAGGATGTTGCTTATATTTTGAGGTAAGTTTGTTTTATGTTATTTTAACCTTTTACCGCCGAAGTTCGTCGATATTCATTTCATTAATGAGTGAGTCTTGAGATCGAATGTAAATAAAGCTGCAATTGTTATTGAAAAAGGGGGCTATAATTTGTTTTGTTACACATTTCGCTGTCGACATTACTAGGGCAGTCTATATTCATGACAACTTTATGCAAGTCAACACTATTTTACTCATTTAACAATCATATCTTCACTGAATACATTGACTAAGTTTATGTCGACATTTTGAGGACAGTCCTGTCATGCACAGATGCGGTTCAATATTTTTGAATAGGAGGCCCATCAACAAGGCAACGTAAGGAGTGGAATTTGTTTAAATTCCTAGTACCATGCCCGCACTGACATCCCCCCTTAATTCGCCTCTTATGCATGTCATCATTCGAACTTGGTCAAGCAAGATCTATTTAGTATCTTTTGAGCATGAATCTTCAGATGGCTCTAATTGCACATGACAAGTTATTTCCATAAGTGTTTATTTCATCGGATAACATATTACAAAAACAAAAAAAAACAAAAAAAAAAACAAGCAAAATAGTTAAAAATATATGCATACATGGCACATGGAATCATACTAATGGCTTGCCTGAATTTAATAGAATTACATAGGCAGGCACATGAGATGTTAATATATGTTGACACTATTATCTATTATCATGATCATGATAAAAAAAAATTCATTTATAGTTTTAAATCTGATAGACAACATACAATCATTTTAATTCATCCCTTTTGTGTTCATTCCATTTATTCATTTATTCATTTATTCTTCTTGTTATGTTTAAAGTTTATAGATTAATGTTTGAATGTTATATTAATTAACTCCTAGTATCAAAATGTGTATCTGCAGTCTATGTTTCTTTGTGTAGATCTTTTCAATGTTGACAACCATCATGCACTTAAACCAATATATATATAAACATATATCTTATTTTTGTTTATTTACAATATGGTGTGTAAAGTTAGTTTGATATCTTTCAGTTATTATTGTAACTTCTTTTTCAGAACGATTTACACCACACATTAAACTGGAATTTTAATGCTTAAAGACATGTAGTTTCCATAATATCAAACAAGAAGTGTACACACTGTTAGCATTAACATTGTAATGTATGAGTGTCTGGATGCGGAGTCCTTCATTACTTTATTCATTAATTCATGTTTGACCATTTGCCCTATTCTTTATCTATTTTGCCCATTATTCTCTTTTCTCCATATTTTAACACACCATTATTCTCTATTTCATTTTGCTCCTATTTTTTTCTATTCTTCAATTTTTGACCCGTTATTCTGCACTTTTAACCCATAATGATAATTATCTATTCTGTAAACCCATCCAGACCCGTATGTATCAAGTGTACATAAATTTCATCTTCATTGAGTTGCATTCAGTCAAGCATTGTGGTGTGCAAATGTCAGTTAAAGTAACCTGTGGTTAATATTGTATTGTAAGTTTACAGAAAACTCATAAATTAATAGTACATTTATTAAAGAGCTTTATTCAAGTTGACTTTAATTCTATAATGATTAAGGAAAACAAAATTTAAACTGAAGTTTACCTTTATATTATAACTAGAATGACAATAACTTTTACATTGCCACTAACTGTTTACAACATTTTTGTTCATTATTAAGATGACTTAGAAGCAATGATGTAATAACAATTATTATTAAAGTGTGCACTTGTTTCATTTAAAGATCAACACACACAGGAAATTGTCAGACCATTTATAACCATATATTGAGATAATATTAGATATATGCAAGAAAAAGAAAGTTAACAGATAAAACAATTGAGGACATAAAACAAAATTATAACAGTGCTTAATATGAAAT